>KZ807000.1:437776-453014 GCA_000696205.2 Oncopeltus fasciatus
TCCATATTATTAAAAAAAAAAAAAAAAAATTATTGGAAGGAACAATATTTATGGTTTCCTTCTTCAGGATTGGCAGCTAAGACAAATGCTTATACTTTCTTTAGTATTCTCTTCTTTCCACATTTTAATACGAAAATAAGAAATTGCTATCTGAATTTCATTTTTTCACATTTTCTGAAAGTTTTCACCTTTTCATTTTTTGAGATTGTAATATACACACCAAGAAGATCCAGTTCTGCAACAAAATCTTGTTGTCTTACGTCTTGGGTGTTGGGTTAACCAAGAGCCATTTGACTCTTTCAATTTTGGTGTTGGGCATTCAAATACTAACCTGGGCAAGCTTATTTAAGAAGTTAAAAGGTTGCCCAGAGCCATGGATGTTCAGCATTGAGTTAGCTACCTGTAGATAGCTCCTGCCTTGACACTAAGTTGTTGAAAGGGAGATAAAAAAATAGAAGAAAATAAAGTCTTATACCTGGTCTAAATTCCCACCTACTCTTACATTTCGGATCAGTGAAGTGAGTTTTACATCGGTTATTATCTGTTCTTCCTTAAGTGGTTTTCCTTATTCCTTATCATTGTATTATATACCAGATAGTCTCCCCTTTTACGGCCAGATTAGGAAGCTTTTTGATTCTGAAGTAATAGAATTGATCAATCTATTGAATTAATTTAGTGGACTAAAGGATGTACCTCCATCTTACCAATTAGTTCTGAAGCATCCCTGGAGGTAATTTGCTAGATAACCACTGATTTTCTAACATTTCGTATGAGTTTGGGTGAGAAGAAGGTTTTTATGAATATTATGTTTGTTTCAAGATTTGATTACAAATGTTTTTGAGCATTATTGTCTTGTAATCCAATTTTCATCACCCATAATCAATAATTTAAAATACGTATATCGATTTCAGTTAGTTTTAGCTTTAATTAATTTTCAATTAATTGAAACTTGATCAATTCATTTTTTCTGTTAATTAATATCCAATCTAATTATTTAGCCTCTTTTGATATCCAGTTTTATATAAGTGGTTCAAAACTTTTATGGTAGATGTTTAGTTCAGAAAGATGTGAGATAAAATATGTTGATCTGCATAACAAAACAAAATAGACTTTAAGGAGCAATGTTCACAGCATCATGTTCACTGGACTTGGCTATATGACTGTATTCATAGTACGTCTTCACTGAATAAAGATCACTAGAGACCAGAGACATCAAATCACCTATTGGGATAAAATGAAATTACTTTTTCTCAACAATATATATTCTAGCAATTTTTTTTTTAATTGTTAAAGAATCCACTTGCTATTTTAGCTTCTTTTTGCAAACTGTTGGTTGAGTTTGATACTCACTGAGGAAAAGTTTAGAAAACCAAAACCATAATATTTTCATTGTATTATATGATAATAATATAATTTATAGACTTAAAAGATTAAGAAAGTAATTTACTAAAATTTATGTTTTATGAGTAACAATATTATTAAATATTTGAAACTATGAAGGAAGAGGTTCTCCAATTTACCTAATAGAGAAACAAAATCACTTTATAGACCACATTTTGTAACTCTTTTACCATATTGGTTGAAGTGATTAATGGAGGCTTTTCTTCTTTTTCATAGATTCCACGTTAGCAGTATAAAATTCGACCTTGGTTATTCAATTTCAAGATAATATTGTGTTGGCTTAATATTATATATATAATATTATATTAAAGATAATATAGAAGTAATTATTTCTCTTACTTTGAGAATCATCTAGCAAAAGTATTTCCCTAGCATACATGGATGGTACCTACATACACACTGACCTTTCCTAAAATAATTAAAGGTCTACTTTCCCTCACTGGTGGCCATTCATTCCTATTATTACAAAGTTATTTTACAGGAAGCTCTTTCTATTCTCATTATTGCAATTATTTCTAGGGCTAAATAGAAAATATTATAATTGGTTCACATAGGAAGAAAAAAAAATTTCAACTACCTAGAGCTTCTTTGATATGATGGTATTGTTGCATTCTTTAGTTTCAAATTACAGTATCAGTTATTTTATTGTAGGGACTAACACATACGAGTAGGCGAAGAGGTCTATTTGCTGAGCTAGAGCCTATTGTTGAATCGGAGGTTGCCAGAGAGAGCTATATTCCGAGAGGTAAGATTAAAGTTACATTAATTCATTTTAAAAGATTTTACTTATATAATATGTCTAAAACTACATTGAAAGACCTCTTTTGTCTTGTTATAAATTAGTTTATTTATTTATTTAAGTTATTTTTAATCCTGTATGACGTGTAACATATGTTCTAGAATTTTACTAAGCTGATAAATATACAACTAATTGTTAGATGAATTTTAAAAATAATATCACTCTGTTATGATTAATAAACAATTTTTGTCTATTCGTGTATTCATTTGATTTTTCGGCTTCCTGAGAGGACTTGCAGCAGCAACTTGTTAAGTAAGAATATTCCTTAATCAACAGAATATGGAAAATTTATAAAAATATACATTTCTAATATCTTTATAAAAAATGTACCCTAATTTACTTATTTTTGAAAATGTAATGAAAAAAAAAAATTAGTTCATCAATAGTTGTGGGTCAGTCAGGTACAATTTAAAGAAAAATAATTTATATAAGAAAAGTTAACTCGCTTGTTTTGTAAGCCATCTTCAGGGCTGAAAAATTACAAAAATACTCTAGGGCTAATGTATTATTACAATAAAATTCCTAATATATAGGGATGGTATTGAAAAAAAAAGTAATGGGAAGTAAATGACATATATAAATTTCATGTTATATTAGAAAAAAATATATAAAATTAGATTATAGGAGTATATACAAGTACCTAATAATTCTAGCAGAGAATTTCTGGAAAGTCTAGTCGACAAGTAATATGTAGAATGTAGAAAATGTAATTTAAGTTATTTAATTCACCTTTATTTCATTTATTTTTCTAGCCAGTCTTCCCATAATTAAATTTTCCAAAAACAGAGTGAACAATGATATTCTCTCACAGAGTTCCACTTGTAACTTTAGTTCTAACCTCACTATGAATAACCTTCAAGACTCACCAGCCCTACCTACTTCCAGGTAATAACCTTTTAAATTTGTTAATTGAAATATTTGCATGTTTTTTCATTATATTGACTTTATTCTTTGCCAAATTTTAACTGTATTTAGTATATTCAAAAGGAGAGTTTTTGACCGTAGATATTATTATTAGATGATTTTAGTTGGGAAATTAGTCAAGGTAGATTAAAAAAAAACACTTATTTTTAAAATTTGTATTTTTTTTTTATCTACCTTGACCAAACCCCAACTAAAATCATCTAATAATTGTATTTAGTATATTTCAACTTTATTTATTTTTTAGTGCTGTATAGTCATTGGGAAAGAAGGTTCTGTGAACTGCCTGGAAGACCATTGTTATTATTTTAATATACTTCTTTGGGAAATAAATTACTGTAATTGGTCTGAAAAATGATATTATATTCCGGCCTCTAAATTTTGTTGTTCTATTTGCATTTCAAAAGTCATAGAATCCAAACATCAAATTTACAAAAAAAAGAAGAAAAAAAGTCTGTTCAGCATATGCTGTTCGTGAAATTTACCAGGAATGACTGGACTGAATTCGATATAATTCTGGAAGGGATTTTATCTGTTCCGGCATTGGGCATAATTTTATGTATTAAAAAGAACAACTCTAAAGAAATTTTAAAATGTTTAAAATTGCTTTAACAACTTAACCATTGGACCTATTGATAGGGATTCTCCCAAAACATAAAAAATAAAACTGCCTTCACAAAATACACAAAGGACACATAATTGACTTAGACAATTTTTCTGTTTTTCAATTAAACTGTATAAACATAATCACCTACTATCCAAAACACAATCTAATAAATGACAAAACTGGCCTAGAGCAAATTTATTCTGCTTATTTTAATATCATTAACATTTAAAAAATTGTTAGACTCTGTCAAATATTCTCCTTCTACCTGTTCCTGTACCTCAAAGCTACTTATACTGAATCATTCTATTTATATTTCCACACATTTCTTCTTTGGCTTGCCTCTATCACTCTGAACCTGTCTTGTCTTCCCCCCACCCAATTTATTTTGTTTTCCAGCACAACTTATTTATAATGATTTTCTTTTTTAAAAAAAAAATTATTTCCCTTTTTGTATACCCTTTTTTAAAAAATGTTTCAGGGAAACTACAGATTCATCTTCAACACCTCCTGCAGTCCTTAGGAAAAGGATCGAGGAAATTAAAGAAGGGGAGTTATACTTAAAAAAGGAATTAAAAGAACTTCAGGAATTCACTACTTTAGAAAGACAATGTCTTTCTACGGAACAGGTGAATACCTTCAATTCTTTTGCAGATAACACCGGGGAACACATTTTTTTGTTGAGTTAGATCTGACACTGTTTTTTCACTAATTTTGGCATCTGAATCTGAGAATAACCACACAATTTTGTCTATCGTCAACTTTTTTAAACTACAGTATATCCTCAGAAATCATAAAATCATGCATTTAAAAGAACATAAAGTAAAAATGAACCATATATACAGTTTATAAAACATTTAATGTATGTTAAATCGAATTCGTACATATAAAATTGTTTAATTAATGAACAGTACTTAAAAATTAAGATAAAAATTTGCATTTGTAGCTTTTTCTGGAGTGTTTAGTTTGTGTACATTCGCGCTCAATGCTCCAACAATAGTCAGCCATCATATGTATGTACCATCTACCTTGATACCTTGCTTCCATGACCCTCAAATCTTGATGGAAACACTCACCCTGCTCATCACTCACTGCACCAAGATTGTCCTGGAAATTAGCAAGGTGGCTGTGTAAAAACTGTAATTTAATGCTCATGTTGCAACCTAGCTTTTGGAAACTTTCCAAGAGTTGCTGGACAATTCCGGAGTAATTCAATGCTCATGCATTTCCAAGAAAGTTTTTAACAATGTTTTTGAATGTCATATCTGTATTCCCCTTCTTCCAAAGAGGGAAATTCATTGAAAACTGGCATGGGGACTTCGGCTGAATGCGGTACTGGGATTATAGCTGACGGTAAACTAGAATACTCTATTTTACATTTGTTTTTCTTGTTATATCCCGATGTTTTCAGTTTACAAAAGTAACAAACACTTGAATGATCTTTGGGCTCGCGCCAAATCATAGGTATACCAAATGGAAACATAGCTCGTGTTCCCTTGGTCCACATCCGTAAACCCTCAACACACTGTTTACACACTTTATAAGGTGCCCATGCTTTATCTTGATCACCTAGTATCACTATAAAATAGGCAAATATGCTAGTCTGACAAATGTACTGAAGTTTGTTCTTTGACTGGAAATGGTACAACTATTTTCACACTTTCGACGTTTAGGAGCAGAGGTAGCCATAATCAAACGTTTCAGTTCAAACACACTATGTTGTTCTGTACACGAAATACTAAATACTGCTTACCGACACACAACGTCTCAGTTCAAACACACCATGTAGTTCTGTACACTTCCGTAACGAAATACTAAATACTGCTTACCGACACACAACGTTTCACCACAGTATAACAGATGTGAGGCAGGTCTAGACCAGCATGCGCCCCACCCACATAGAAACCGAACGTGATTTGATAGAAGAAAACTAAAAACAGTTTTGAAGTCAGCATGCCTAATTCTATAGAAAACAGCTAAAAAATCGAACTCTACAAAAATTGTGTTTCAAATTGTTCCCCAGTGTAATTTTTAATAAATATAATACATTTTTAAGTAAATAATAATTCTTTGTTTAAATTAAATGACTTATTTGTTCTTTGTTTGAATAAGAGCTGAGCAGTGATATTAATGTTGTTTGAGAAGACTTAGTCTGTGAATAAAGAGTGATGTCCAATTTATTGATATTTCGGACAGGGCCGAGATAGACAGTTAGTTTGAGTGATTTGGGCTGTAGAGTGTTTAAAATATTTGTTCCTTCCTCATATTATTTTCTTATTAAGAATAATTGAGCGAATCTGGCAGCAGTTAACAACTATATTATAACCATAATGTCACTTTGCAGTATTTTATTCCTCGATAAAAGTCTGCTCAGGACGTGAGATTAGAACTTAGTGAGAGGAGTCTCACATGGATCTCAATACTTCCAACCATTATCATAAACAAGGATCATAAACAACTAATATGTCCTTCAAAATTTGAGGAAGACATATTTTCCTTGAGTTCCGACTGTAAGACTACTATGAAAATTTCCACAATGCCTTCATTAACTTTTTTTTTCATGTTTCCTTCATAAGTAGTATAATGCTATATACATACATAAGCCTGACTGTATTTAACTGATTATCTATACTAGTTAATGTAAATATATGGAGTGTCCACAATTAAACTTTATTAATAAAAGTTTATTTAAAAGAAGTTTATTCAAACTAATGTAATATCTAAATTGAATTATGAATCATAAACCTTAATTGATCTGTAGATCAAAAAAGTAAAAGCAGAAGTCTGTTCATGATGTCCTTCCATGTGCCACTCTACAATATCAGTTTCATTGTAATTAATATTGTTAAAGCAATAATGATAGGACCAGACCTATATGGGAAGGAGCCAATTGAAGGATGCCACCTACTTCAAAAGAGGGAAACTATGGTTACCCAGAAATAGCTATTAGATTCTTCTAGACATACTTCGGCCCCTCCATAAAGTTATAAAAATGGCTCCCCACCAGCCCCCGAGTCAGTATCAGTTTCTTTATCAGATCGGGCATCTCAGACCGTCGGGCTGTTCCAGACAGTCTATATTTCCACTTATAATTCCCTGAAGAAATAAGAGGGAGTGAAGTTTTCTCCTGGCTTCAAGGCATTCTACTATCGACATTATCTCCAAATGGGGTGTCATTGAAGAGAGTATTCCGCTCTTCGGAAGGGGATATATTGGAATATGTTGAGCACTTTGATACAAAACACAAAAATAAAAGTTCAACCTTACCAACTCCTTCGAATGTTGCTCTCACCAAGTTTTGGATTGTCAATTCAGTACCAAGAGGAGAGATCACACTCGCGTAAGTAGTTATTGTTGCATAGAAAACACCAAATGTTACGCTATTCAGAGTTTCAATGGGTAGAATACACCAAGGATCACTCACTGAAGAGTACAACAAAAATCTTATTTTGAAAAGAGCAGTAAATAAACATGCACACAAACCCCACTCACACTCGCTAGCAAACACGCATGGAAACTCAGATGATTATTTGGGATGACATTAATAAATTTATAACTGGTAGTATAAATCAGTAGAATAAGTACAATAGTTATACTTATTTAATAAAAATTAAAAAAAAAAAAAAAAAAAAAAAGCTGCTGTTGAAGATGTCAAACATAGTTAAAGAAAAATACTTGATAGGAGGGAAAAGAGTTAACATTTGTTGTGGAATTTTTTATTATAACAATAATTGCAGAGATTTGATGATTTTACAGCTTAATGTCCTAATCACAACTCTTTTAGTCCCTTCTCCCTTTATTTGGATGTCACTGTAGTTGTTTAATTAGGTATTTACCTAGCTTCAATTGTTCTCTAAAGTTAAATTTTGCCAAAAACAAGTAGCTGAAATTTCATTTTTATTGAAAAAATGTCATGTTTACTGCAAAAATCACAAAAACAAAAATTATTCTGGCTCATTTTCATCATTCATCTCAACAGTATAGTATAGGACTCTTATTTTAAATTAGGTTTATTGAGTTTTTGATAAAATTATTGAGTTTTTAAAATTAATTATATTTTTTGTCTTGCTGTACTCTATTACTTCTTGTAGTTTTATATTTGGTTTGACAAATAATGTCTTGTTTATAGAAATAAAAGTGAGGATTATACACATCTCTCTATAAACAATAAACATTTCTTGTTTATTACACTAAAGACCGAGGCTATCTTTTTGGTTGTTTTTTTGAATTTTGCATTGAGCAATTTGGTTAGTGAGCAACTACTATATTATTATTATTTTTGTGAATAATTTGTTCATTAGTAGAGTATATGCGACAATTTATGGTATAATGTTAAAATGAAAAAAAATATCACTTTTTAAAAAATTGACTTTAAGAGCTTACAGCCTTACAGAATTTGCTTTTAGCTTTTATTTTGTTATGATGTATCAGATCCCCTGAGGATGCTTAGAGTAAACATGCATCCAAGTAAACAAATAGTGTGTCCGAAAACATCTTAAGGTATTTTATTCATTTTGACCATTACCTACCATAAAATTTGTTTTTTGCTCTTGATATAATTTGTTCATTCCTAATATATGGACTGTTAAATTTCTCTTAGATTTATAGCAAGTGTCCATTCCATTTAATTAATTATATCTGGAAACCTAATTATGTATTGTTGCATCCAACAGGATATTTAGGATTCCTAATTCAATTAGGACAATAGATTAGTCAATGGTGGCAAATTAAAGTAAAGAAATGTGAAATTTAGTTTTATGTTATCATTTTTATGTATATCTATTGATGAATACTTGCCTATACATTTTCTCAGGGATATTATGATTTACTAGAGAAGCATTCATTATTAAAATTAGAATTTGATGGCGTAAAAGACAAAAACTTGAACTTATCATCAGAACTGGAAAAAATAAACAAGCTCACCAGCTCTCAACATGATTTAATAATTGACTTAAAAGAAAATTTAGAAAGTTCTAAGAATGAATTAGCTGGCATACAATCTGAAAAGGTAAATCAATTATGTTTTAATGTTATTTTACCAATAATAAGTCAATGCTTTATCTGTCACTAGTTAAAGAATTTTCACCAGCTTGTTTTAAACTGACTCACCTATTGATTTTAAGCTGACTGAATGAACTAATGAGATATTATGATAATGATTTTTTATTTAGTTCATTCCCAAAATTAAATAGTCTGCATTTTTTTTTTTTATTTTTTTTTTTATGTTTTGCATAGCAACTGGTTTGTTCATCTTTTGGCTTATTTCTTCATTTTTTTAAATTTTTTATTTTAATTTTTAATTTGTAGTTGAATACATCAATTTGACACTTTTTTGTGCTGTTACCTATAATAAATAAACTTAATGCATACACAGAAAATTGGTAGATTAATATTTATAATTCACCACTTTTATCTGAAAGTTTTTGAGTACTTGAAACCAAAATACAATTATGTACTTTCCACAATAAAATAAACTATATTACAATTTTTTCTGAAAGGATCGATTATTATAGGTCGGTGAAATAAATGAGAAATGGTCACAATCCTTCTCGATTCCCTTTTTTTTATTTTAATTTTTTTTTATTATTTGCTTTCAAAGGAAACACCTCATTTTTTAGTGCTCTGTTGGCACAAAACATTACCCTACATTTAAAGTGTTGAAATAAATAAATCATAATAGATAACTTATTGCACATAGCTAAACGCAAGCATTGAAATAACTAACTTTTTAAAAACAATATTATAGTCAGTAAATTTAAGAACAAATAAATAAATGCCTATATAAATACTTTTAAAACAATTGTCCATAAAAAAGTAAACTTTTTGTGTTAAAACTGAAAATATTTTATAAAATTCAACATCTAAAACAATTTAAAAAAAAGTAATTAAGTATAAACCATAATATTTCACAAAAAACAATAAACCCAAAAAACAATTAAAATTCTAGGCAAAATCCATTAAAAATTGATTTGGCCAATCTTAAGTTAACCTGCAATCAACACCTTATTTCACATGATTTACCCAAGAATTCAGAAGCAAATGTTATTGGAGCTCCTTACCTAAGTTGGTCAAGGTGAACTTTCTCTGACCTCTGGTTATATTGTTTCCTTATCTTCTTCAGATATGGGAAGGTTTCATCAGGGACATGTCTTAACAAGCTTGCTTAGCCTTTAATGTTGAGACTATTTCTCTCCTCCTTGTTCATTTTAATCCAAAGGGTATCGGTGATATCTATTGTTTAGCCTTTTTTGAGGTTTCTCATAATTTGCACTTCAACTGCTTGCTCATTATGGCCCCTCTGTGATGACTTGCTTCACTTCTGAGTCAAGTCTTGTAAGTGGTTCTTTAATTCTGGTTTTTAGAAAATGCTGTCTGACAAAGCAAATTCATCTGAACCTCTCCCTTATTCAATAAAAAAAACAAAAAACTCATACTGGCAAAGTGGAAAGCTCGAGCCCAGTTCCATAGGTATAGACATCCCTCAGATCGTAGGGCATTGAACCAGCTATCCCGCATAGTAAAACAAGAATTGGGTGCTTTATTAAATAAGGCATTTAATGCCTACCTATCTAGCCTTTCAGAAGCAGACAAATCCCTCTGGACTGCTACTCGCTGGATTCTAAAATATCATGAACCTTACCTCCTTGCATCGAGAAGATGGTTCCTGGGCCTCTTCTGATAAAGACAAGGCCCAAATGTTTGCCCAGTATCTAAAGCAAACATTTACTCCTTATTCAGATTCCAATAATTTGTCTAATAACATAGAGGTTTAAGAGTCATTGTCACACCATTACCAATGTCCTTACCGATTAAGCCAATAACATCTTCTGAGGTCAAGTACATTATTGCCTAAGGTCAAAGCACCTGGCTATGATCTTATCATCAGACTAATACTTTAAAATCTACCCCAAAAAGCAATTGTTTTCCTGACTTACCTTTATAATTTACAAAACCACCTGCAGCAAATGGAGAATTAAAATAAATGAGTCCAAATTACATACAAGTAAATTTTCAGCTAAGAAAAGATTCTCCTAATAATGTTATATACTTTCTCTAATTCATTCTGTTACTTTGGGTTCTACCTTGACTCACGTCTGAACTGGAGTGAACATATAAAATTCAAACAACTAGAGCTCACCAGACATCATGATCTCTTATAGTCTCATAAACAGGCGCTCACACCTCACAATTGAAAACAACCTGATATTCTATAAGACACTTATACGACCAATCTGGACATAAGGTACAGAATTCAGGATGCCGCTAAGCCTTTCAATATTCAAAGAATATAATCCAAAATCCTAAGAATAATTTCAAATGATCCATATTATGTCTCCAATTCTACCCTTCATAAAGATTTTAATAAGTCTTCCGTCCAAGATCTTATCTACCCACTTCACAGTCTTCCACAGTTAACTCCATTTTCATCCTAATCCATGTGCCCAATCGCTATCGCACTCCAATCCCTACAATTCTTTCTGATGACTAAAAGAAAGTTGGCCTCATGACCTCCTGGGCTTTAATGCCTAATTTTTTTTTTTGTTATTATTATTATTATTATTCCTTGGACTTATGCCACTGGCCGTTTTTCTCCCCCATGCTATTGTACCAGGTATGAAAGTTTAAAATGTCGTTTATTTCTTAAAATATATACACAGTAATTTAAAAAAAAGTATAATATATTTTATTCAAAGTACTGGCCCTTGCTTTCTACACATTTTGTCCATCTCTTGGGCAATATATGGATACCATTCCAAAAGAATGCTTCATCTTTATTTGAAATCCATTCATCGAGCCATTTTCGTACATTTTCGAAATTGTTGAAGTGTTGCTCCCCCAATGAGTGTCCCATCGATGAGAAGAGGTGATAATCAGAAGGCGCCAGGTCAGGTGAATATGGCGGGTGGGGTAGGAGTTCCTAACCAAGCGAAGAAATCGTTTCCTTAGTCAATCTGGCTGAATGTGCAGGAGCGTTATCATGCTGAAGAATGACTTTGGCGTGCCTGTGAGCCCATTCTGGGCATTTTTCGATCAATGCGTGACTCAAATTGATCATTTGTTGCCGGTAGCGCTCGGTATTGACTGTTTCGCTGGGCTTGAGAAGCTCGTAGTAGACTACTCCCTTCTGATCCCACCACACACACAGCATTGTCTTCTTCCCAAAACGATCCGGTCTTGCACTCGATTTGGATGGTTGTCCTGGCGTTACCCATGATTTTTTTCGTTTGGGATTCTGAAAATAAATCCATTTTTCATCGCCAGTTACAACTCGATGCAAAAAACCCTTTCTTTTGTGGCATAAAAGCAGCATTTCGCACACAGTTTTTCGTTTTTCCATCTGTCGTTCGTCCAATTCATGTGGAACCCATTTTCCAACCTTTTGAATCTTTCCCATAGCTCTCAGGCTATCGGAAATGGCTTGCCTAGTGACATTCAACTGTTCTGCCATCATTTGTTGGGTTTGGGTATTGTCTTCGTCTAATAAAGATTGCAATTCGAAGTCCTCAAACTTTTTTGGTAGATTTTCTCGTTTTTGATCAGTAACATCAAAATCACCACGTTTGAAACGTTGAAACCAACTTTCACATGTCTTGACGGTTGGAGCAAGATCGCCATAAGTCTCAACAAAAATTCGATGACATTCAGATGCCTTTTTCTTTTGATTAAATAAGAAAATCATGACATGCCGCAAATGCTCTTTATTTGGCTTAAAATTAGACATTTTTAACACCAAAGAAAGGTATGATACGTCCACGTAAACGACTTAAAAACAACTGACTTTTGTAAACAAATGACTAACAAACAAAATAGCGTTTAGAGATAAGCAAATCCTTCAATAGGCTAAGAGCGCATTCTATTGGCTTTAAATTAATTAAAACGACATTTTAAACTTGCATACCTGGTAACTCCCAGCCAATAGCTAGTTAGCAAATTACTGTTGCTAGAAAATTACAAGATGTAACTTATTTTAATAAATAAACTAATAAATAAATAAATAAAATAATGGGGTTTTAAAAATATTTTTGTTACCTATTTAGATTTGCATCTATATTTAATGAGATGTCTAGCGCATCCTGGTAGCATAACTGATAAATGCACCGGCCCGGATAGCAGGAGATCCAGGTTCGATTCCTGGCTGGGACAGATAGATTTTTTATTCTATTCCTTCTCATTAATTGTCTATATTACTAATATACAAGTGAATATGGACCATTGAACAAGTTTTAAATTGAAATGTATATATAACTACAAATTTGTTGCGTACATCATTTATATCTTTTTGTATTTTATAAATGTATTGTTTGCATTGGAGGAATTGAAAAAGGAGCTTGAAATAGTGAAAATGAAACTTATTGATGAGGAAAGAAGAAATGAATTATTGGAAAACAAATGGAAAATTAGAGAAGATGAACTGAGAAGGAGTGTTGAGGTATTTTTTCATTACTTCTAAAAAGTACTCTTATATTCTGAAAAAGTTTTGTCATGTTGCTATGATATATTATGAAATTTTTTGTAACTCTTGGAATTCTTCTGTGCTAACTACAGGATTTTTCTTTGTCTCTACCCAGAGCAAAGCTGTATTTAAAATACTGTATCCCTTTGTTGAGATTGGGAGATGCTAATGAGATGTCTTCTATTTTAAACCTTTAATCAGGTTTAATTAGCTTAGAGATTATTGAGTAACTGGTATTGCTCAGTCTTGGAACTACCAGATTTTTTTACCAAAGAATAGCAAAAATAAATAATTAATTTTTTTTTATAAAATATGGTAAACTCTTTTAGTTTTCCTTTCTTTTCTTTTTTTTANAAACATTGTTAATCTCGTTTATTATTATTTTATTTTATTTTTGTTTTTTTAAAAACATTTTTATACTCACTCAGGTGTCAGTTTGCACAATCCTCTTTTATGAACAAATTTATATAGCTTAGCTGTCATTATTAAATTTAAAATGTTAACATTTTAAATTTCCATTAATAATTATTCATAGTTGCAAAGTAAACATCTTTATATAAGTAAATAAGTAATTAGGGGTGGGGAGGGGGTTGGTTTGTGAAATAGGACAATAATTATTAGTGTTGTGATAGAATGTTAGAAAGATTTGAATAATTTCATTTATGTAAAAGAAAAAATATGCTCAGACAATCTTTAGTATGCTTTATGCATCGGCACATAGTACTTGGGATATGAAACATTACTTAGAGGAAAATTAAATGAAATAATTATAAGTCCAGGTTAATAACCACACAGAATAACAGAATGAAAATTTATCTTGCAAGACCTGTATAATCATCAGTAAGTAAAATTTACTGCTTGCTTCTTGACAAGTTTGTGTTAATTAATGTTCAAGATAAAATATGCCAATTAAATGTGAACTCCTCTAAAGTAGTACAAGTGCTTTTCTATTGAGTTGTTTTCTCACTAGTTTGTTTGTGTGCAATTTTGGTCTTAAAGATGTTTATGTATACTTGAGAGATTGTAGAATCGGTATTTAAATATATGTATTACTAGCTATGTAATACTTCTACACATATATAACATTGGGAGGAAAATAATTACTAAAGGATAACAATATATGATCTTGTATGAATGAAAAGGTATTCCCACCAATCAGAACCCCCCAAAACTCATTGCTCTTTACTTTAGTATTCCCTCGATCCTATTTTTTTACACACCTGTCATTATTTTTTAAATGTTGAATATCAAGTAAATCCCCGAAAATACTTGTTTTCAATTTTTCTTGATTCACTCTTGAACTATTAGTTTTTCATTTATATATTTTTCAAATTATTTGCTTGATTGACTTCATTAAAAAAAAAAAAAAAAAAAAAAAGCTGCTGTTGAAGATGTCAAACATAGTTAAAGAAAAATACTTGATAGGAGGGAAAAGAGTTAACATTTGTTGTGGAATTTTTTATTATAACAATAATTGCAGAGATTTGATGATTTTACAGCTTAATGTCCTAANATATATACCATTTTAAAATAACATGACCTTATCTCTCTTGACTCGATCCTGTCAAACAACAATAACAGTGCTTTTAGGTTAGATATTAATTAGTTAATTGTGCAATTTATTTTAAGCATAGCCTCTATCCTATTCTGTTTATATTTAATTAAGATATTTGCTTTTTTATTCTCTATAGTTATTTAACTCTTAGTATTTTTTTTTTAATTATAGGAATCACAAATATCACTTCAAAATAAAGAAGATTTTATGGCTAAGCTGATTCAGAAAGTACATTCTGTACATTCAGAGTGGTAAGTTAGATTTTTCTAAAAGCTTGAAATGTTCCAAACTGGCTGTTCTATAAATCTTCGTTTTGTTTGAGAAAATATGTGGGACTAGCTTTTTGATTATGGTATCATTTATTTAATGAGCAAGATCGCCATAAGTCTCAACAAAAATTCGATGACATTCAGATGCCTTTTTCTTTTGATTAAATAAGAAAATCATGACATGCCGCAAACTTAATGCATACACAGAAAATTGGTAGATTATTAACACCAAAGA
>KZ807000.1:453286-465386 GCA_000696205.2 Oncopeltus fasciatus
AAAAAAAAAAAAAAAAAAAAAAAAAAAAAAAAAAAAAAAAAAAAAAAAAAAAAAAAATACTAGCTTCTTCTTGGCCGATTTCGAAGTCGTTTCAGAACTGAAGAACCAGGTTCACACCACTCTTCATCCTTTTGTTTTGAACTATCATACCTTCTATTATCCGTCTTCATTGGTTTCTGCAAACCATCGTCTGTTGGCGAGCGCTTTCGGACATTGTCCATCTTCGTGGCCGAATACATGTGTTCACTGTCACTGTCTGAATTCAACAATAGAAGGTATGATTGTTCTATATTCATTGGTAGTGATAACAACCCTTTAGATTATTTACCTCTTGTTTTGATTCAGGATCATGGTGATAGACCTAAGTCTCATCAATGACTATGAATCGATGCACATAATCCACTTTATAATTTCAAAAATGCTTTAAATTTTGCTGAAAAAGCATATTGGAATATGTTTTTGTTCCATTGTTAGCGAATACGACACCAATTGTGAGCATAGCTTTCTGAAACCCAACTCTTCAGTCAAAATATTGCCCAATGAGGTGCCTAGGCTTTTAATAAATCTCTTTCAGTCACTCAACAATTTTTCAATACAATATCTTGTATTTTTTCCACAATTTCTGGTGTTTTTGGACGTTTGTGATGTGGATCGTCTTCAAGACTCGTTCGACCACATTTAAATTCAGCAACCCATTTTTCTACTTTACAAATTGCAGGTGAAGAGTCCTTTACACTTTCAGCATTCATTCATAAATTTCCTTTGCTTTTAATTTTAAACCTCCCAAAAATAAAAATTCAATCATTGCTCAATACTTAATTTTTCCATTGTAAAAATATACTGTGACATGTTTATATTAAATGGCTTGTAAACAAAGAATGAATTGATAAATTGATATGAAACTTCATATACATTCATATGAAGAGTGTACCAACATAACAAACAAAATTTAGCCCTCTCTTATCGAACCACAAATCTTGTTGTACTACCTGGCATTATAATCTAGTTTTAAAAGTCAGAAAAAAAACCAGATGTTTGTAAAATGCAATACTTTTTAAAATATATTATTCTCTGAAGAAAAATGCTGGAATGCCACTTAAAACTAGGACTTAGAATTAATTTTCATTGGCTGAAAAAGAGATCAATGTGTCTATGTAAGCTGAAATGATTTTAGTTGTGTTAGGTTTCATTTATTCTATACATACTTTTGTCATGTATTTGAAATCTAATGAGCTTTTAAATAAAAGTCAATTACTGGCTAAAAACTCTTTTTTTCCCCTTTTTTTTCTATTTACTACTATTGCCATGAGCTATTATAATATAATTTGGTCCTATATCTAGGCTTTTGTTATTAACTATCATTGTTTTGCCACTAAAACTTTCTTGTTAGTGAATAGTTGCTAAACTGTGATTGTTATTATTTATGTCTTGAGTTATATAATGACTATCACATAAGATTTTCTTTAAAAATGGTTAAGAGCTTAATCAATTTGTTTTCGAAAACTTTCACAGGGTGTGTTTTCTTTTTCATTTACATGGCCAGTTTCCAATTCAAAATTGAATGAGTAGTGTACTTGGGTACCTTTTCATCCAGTGTCATTACGTTTTAAAAGTTATAACATTTTTAACATGACTTGTGAAATAAAAAATAATCTACATAACTTTATTATTATTTTTTATTACAAGTATTTTTTTTTATTTCCCTAAAAAGCTAGAAAGAACTGTATATAATCCATCTTCATTTTTCGAAATACAACATTTTTGGGCTTTTCAGGGCATAGGTATTATATTGTTGACAGAAATTGAATTTTTTCTGATGCCTATTCATATCTAAGCTCCCTATTCGATTATAAATCTCTTTAAGGTAAAAAAAAAAAAAAAAAAAAAATACTGCAGTGGTATGTTTTCTTTGTATAAACATATCTAAACATAAATAACATATATAAAACATGGTCTTCTAATCCAGCAAGTTGATCTAGTATATCCTCCTCGGACAAGAAGGACCTGTTAAGCACCTATATAGTTGTCAGTTTCTAGTACTTCGACAATTTTCTGCTGGTGATTATTTTTATTATTCCAGTTCAATAATACACCTATAGTTGACAAGTAGAAGGGGATCTAATTTGGCTTTCTGGATAGGAATCAGTGCCGGGGGTCTTCCAACAACTCAGGTTTGTTGGACTTCCACAATGAGTTACATAATTCCAGCAAAACAATTTTCCCAGCCGGAGGAAGATTTTTAATTAACTTGTATATCAACTGTTATTTATCCCCTGAGGCGAATTTAACTGAGTTCAAGGCACATTAAAGAACTCATTACCTAATGGAAGTTTTTCAGCATGAAGGTCCTAAGATCCCAAAAGTGGGAATGGTGCTATAGCTTTGCATAACAGAGTTTTGTTAAGAAGATTTGTTCCACTCATCTAGTAAATCTGCTTCTACTTCCTGTTGCCATACCCAATAAAATTAAAAGCGGGTAAATCCCTTTTAGCAAAAATTAAAGAAAAAGTAAGATTTTTATATTTTGCCATTATTTTCAGTAAAGAAATGCTTCAGGAAAAAATATATAAGAAAAAATGTCAAAGTAATTGTGTCTTTTTATGTTTATCCGAAATTCTCATGGCTACTTCTGACGGACGGTTCAAAAAACTATGAAGGCGTCGGATCAGCTTTCTTAATGGATGGTAGACCCTTTATGTTCTCTTTGCCGCAGATGTAAAGTGTGTTCACCACAGAATTACTTTCAACAAACAAAGCCTTAAATATTGAAAAAAACATTTCTGTATTTACCAACTCTTTATCTGCTCTTTTAGCTTTACAAAGCCCTTTCACCAACCAACATCTCACAATAGACACTTTAATTGCAATAGATCACTACAACGAGAAAAGTAGCAAAGTGTCTCTTAAATGAATACTTAATCACCTGGGAATTTCAGGCAATGAAAAGGTGGACCTACTAGTAAAGAAAGTGATAAAAGATGGTGAGATGTACTCAAAAGTCACCTTGAATGATATAAAGGCGCTAGTTAAAATGTTAGTACTTAATAAGTGGAAAAATAAATGGTGGTCAACCAGAGAAAACAAGTTACATGAGATTAAATCTACTCCGAGGGTATGGTCCAGTTCCACGTCAACAGACTGTAAGAGAGAAGTGGCCAGACTAAGAATAGGACATACAAGACTTACTCAAGGCTATATAATGGCAAAGGATAACCCATTCATTTGTGAGATCTGTGGACAACTTCTTACCATGAAACTTATATTTACAGAGTGCCTAAAACATAAAGAAACAAGGAAAAAATATAACTTAAATGGGACTCTAGACAAAAGTCTATTGGATGAAATAAAGTCATCCATCGACTCTTTAATGAATTTCTCTGAAAGAGGGGCAGGCTATTAAATCTTATCTAGATACATTTTCAGTATTACTGTTTTTTTCCATTTTCTCTCAATTTTTTTTTTCTTATAAATTTCATAGATTCTTAGTACAAAGAAATTACTATGTACATCCATGTAATAACTATTCACATTAACAATTAATTATACCTCACCATGACCTATTTCTAAGAAATTCTTGACAATATCTCCTTCTTTTATAAAATAAAAAATTCTTTTATAAAATATCTCCCTGGCGTTAATGACCAAAGGTTGACACGTCTTTAAAAAACAAAACAAAAAAAANTATTATTTTATGCTTTATTTGTTATAGCAGCTAACAGTGCATATTTCAATCATGCTATAGTTTCTTTCTTTTTTTCTCTTGTTTAAGTAAACTTTTGGTTATATTCCCAGAAAGTACCATCATTTATTAAATTTACTTTTTTCTCTTTCTATGTACTGATGTACTTTTTTTTTTTTTTTTTCAGGCAGACCTTGAGGACTGATGAAATGTTACAGTTTTTTAATGAAAAGAATTGTATGTTTGACTCAAACATTTTTGATTTATTTAATCTATCAGCTGGTCATTCAGAATACTCTAGTTCACAAGAATTAAATTCTAGTGCAAAAATAGACTTAGGAAATCATAAAAGTGATACACAAAAATTGCAGTCTGATTTAAATGAACTTAACAAAACACTTGAAAATCAACGTAAAGAAATGTGTGATATATATAAAAAACTAGAGGAAAAAGAAAATGAACTACATGCTTTTAACAAGCTCTTTAACAGTTTTAGTTATTTTATATTTCATAAAAATTGTCTAACTGATCCTCATCCTGATTATTCTGATCAGAATCACTGTTTAATTCACCATGAAAATATCTTTGCTACAATATCATGTGAAATTTCGCTTCTTCAAGAAAAAACAAAGCATCAATTATTGATAGAGAAGCTAGAAGTGGATGACTTCACAAAAAAACTAGGAGGAAATGTAAAAAGTCACACGGTGAAAAGTAAAATGGAAGATTATCTGATAAAATCTGATGATGAACTCATAAATGAAATGATGAATCAAGACTTAGTGTCTTTGGGGATTAAGAGTGATTCTGGCATTAGTTACCTTGGTGGTGGTGATAATTCAGCTAAACGAACTTCATTTGTTAACTGTACTGGTGTCAAATATAAAAGTGGAATGGGTGATGATTCACTTCAGAGTGGTATTGATGTTTCCTCTTCTGCTTCAACTGAAATTTGTAAAGTTATTGATAATTATAAAGAAAGAATAAGTTTCCTTGAAAATCAATTAATTCACCTGAAAAATAGATTATGTGAAACTGAAATATCTTCAGAGAATTTTGTTGATGTTATCTGTAAGGTTAATGATTCCATTCCTAAAGAGAATTCATGCATATGTAAGGAAAACAATGATAGCTTAAATAAAATTCTGCTGCCTATAGAAAAGAGAGAGGTATCTTGTCAAACAATAAGTAATTTTGGATTAATTGAAGATTATGAAAATGAAATTACTAACATTCAAAATATCAGCATTGCCCCCCAATTCAAAAATATTTACGTACAGACTTGTATTGAAACAAAAGACAGTTCATGTCAATTTCCAGCAACGTTTATGCTCCCCAATGAAAACCAGGGAACCTTAAAAGGATTCAGTTGCAATATTACTGTGCTTCCTGGTAGTCATAATGAAAGTGTTTGTGAAAATATAACCCTTCCAGAAATTATTACAAGTGATAACAATATTGATCATTTCAGAACCTTGAATGAATCTGGTTCATTGAGTAGCAAAACATTTCTTCCTACTGATTCATTGAATCAAGATAGAGAATTTTTGCCTGGTAAAACTGTATCATATATGAACTTAACACTTTCAGACTCTATTGGGGGACAAATCAAGAGGTCAGGAAATAATCATGCTTCTAATATCTTAAGCAATACAACTTCTAATTCAGTATTAGGTGAATTTATTGAGTTACCTGTTCCTGATATATCAACTGTTGAATATTCCTTCAGTGGTAGTTTGGAGCACTCCATTTTGAGATCTAAATTAAGGCCATACGATACCTCAGACTCTGAGTGTTATGATCCACTCTCATCTGTATTAGAAATTAGTAAACCATTAGAGGAAATTCCAATTTTGTATTCCCCAAATGTTATTAGTAATTCAAAAATTCTTGAGGATAAGTGTAGGATATTGTCTGAAAAACTCTTATTGGAAGAAGAAAAAAATAAGCAGTCATTCACATTATTGACTGAAATGTGCAAAATATTATCCCTAAAAGATTATAGTATGCAATCTGACATACTTGTCAAGACCAAAGAACTATTGGATGCTTTGAAAGAAGTTCTTGATGGACCGCTCTCTTCATTTAATAAAGAGGGTGTTATAGCTCTTCTGCATAATATGAAGCCATTTTTAGATGAAATAATGTCAATATCGTATGACATACAGTCCCTGAAAAAATATTTTTCTTCGCTGAAATCGAGTGTGAGTTGTCTGTTTGATGTAAGAGCTGATTTTCAAAAACTTTGCAAACTCATTTATGCTTTGAGTAAAAAAATTGAAGAGGTCAGAATTAACAATGATAAACTGCCTGCTGAGTCATGCAAAAACTTATTGACTGAACAAATTGAATTAAAGGAGAATTTAGAGAAGCTTGAGTCTTACCATTCCAGTTTAATGACAACTTCTCTAATGCAGGATGAGCTACTAAAAAAGAATTCTGAACTCCGAAACATTTTGGAGGATAAAGATAATATATATAGAGAGATATCTGAGTTCAAGAATGTTTTATTCATGTTTATAAATAGTATTAATGAGTTGCATCTTGTTCAAGATTTATTTGTGGCAAATAAGGAACAATTTAGGGCCCAAGACTGTGAATTGCTATTTCTGGAAGTTATAAAACTTTTAAAAGATTTGAAGAATTCTTATGAAGTGTTTGAAAACTTTAACACTAAAACGCATAATTTACCAAATTCCATTAAAATTTTATTTACTGATAAATGTGATTTAGAAAAGGCTAATGCTATTTTAAAACCTAGATTAATGTCACTAAAAAATGAACATAATTCATTAAAAGATATTTTAGATCTTCTTAAAATTACTATCTGTTCTGAAATCCTTGGTCTAAAAAAATTTGTTTCTCAAGAGTTTTCAGAATTAAATGAGATCGTTGGAAATACCTTGCAAGAGAATTGTAAAAGTTTTAAAGAAATGATTGAAGAAAATTTTAAATTGAAAATGGAAGAATTGACTACAATTCAAAGTAAGTATTCAGATTTGCTTGATTGTTGTAAAAGCCTTAAATGTGAACTCAAGGAGAAGGATTCATTGTATAGCGATTGTTTTAATGAATATGAATCACTGAAATTGAAGTTTGATTTAATTGAAAAAGAAAATATTGACTTAAAGAACAAGCTTTCTCAGTCTGAAAATAACTTTTTTGAACAAAATTTAAAGATGAAAAGCTTGGAAGACAAGATTGATAAGTTAAATTATTTAACATCCATAAGCAATGATTATTCCAAATTACTTGAAACTAATAAAACAGAATTGTTTGACTTAAAAGAAGAAAACAGAAGTCTTCTTAACCATAAAAAAGAACTACTTGTGAAGATTGAGGAATGTGATTCTGTTAAACTTAAATTAATTAGTCAAGTTCATGAGTATGAGGCTCAGATTCAAGAGTACCAAAATAAAATTGATTCCCTTAAAGAAGATAATAGCTCTTTGAAATCCAAAATAGATTCATTGTCTTTGATTCATTTGAATAAATTTGAGGAAAAACTTTCCGAGATGAACAATATCAAAATTGAATTAGAAAGTAAAAATGAAAAATTATTATCAACTAGCCAACAACTCTTAGTAGAAAATAGTAATTTCAAAGCCAAAATCTTGGATTATGAACAGAAAGAACTTGAAACAAGGGATAAATTGTTGCATCTTAGTAATCTTCAAGAAGAATGTGAACAATTAAAAATTGAATTGGATGTTTGTAATAAAAAATGTAGGCACCACTTGGAACATCTTGACTTGATTAAAAATGAAAATTTGGCTTTAAAAGCAGATAATTCACAAATTTCATCTGATTTTGATACATTAAAACAATCATATAATTCTGCTAAATTATATCAGCCGAAATACATTTCTCTAATAGAGAGACTTCAGATTTTTACAGAGTTCATTAAGCACTCAGGTGAAAAATTTGATGACTCAATTTGGGATAAGATGAAATTTGATTACCAAGAAGAAATGATGTCTCTTAAAGATATAATTTCAGAATTTTCTGATGTGAGAAGTAAACTTAACGAGGCAAAAGAAATGATAGTCACTCTGAATGAAGAAAAGGATGATCTTTCTAAAAAAATAAGTTTTTTGATTTCTGATACAGACAGATTTAAAGAAAAAAAAGCAACTGAATTTGAAGAAATAAATTCTTTATTAAAACAAGAACAGCAGCATTGTGGGCAATTGAGTATGATAATTGAAAAATATGAAAAAAAAGCAGTTAAAATTCTTGAAATGCTAGATTATAGAGAAGAAACTACTGAAATTACTGATCATTGTTGGGATTTTATTGAAGAAAACTTAACAAGATATAAAAACATGCTTATAGTAGACAATCAAGATAATATTCCCTCAAAGAAATCGTTAGAGAAAAAAATTGCTTCCCTAGAGTTGGAACTTGAGGAAATTTATAATTCTAAGAAAAAATTTTCAAAGGAAATTCATGATCTCGATCCAGATTTGAAAGTTTCTGATCTCATGATGCTCTCCTTTGACGAATTGCAGAAATCAATGTTAAAAGCAATTATGGAGAAAGAGCATTATATCATTTCAGATCTTCAGATAAAACATGAAGCTGAATTGGCTTTGATTAGCGATCGTATAAGACAGTTTGAAGAAGATAGTAAAAGGAAAGATGATTGGATAAAAGAAATTGAAAATGAAAATGATAGGCTACAGATTGAATGTAAAAAAATCCAAACTGATAATGAAAACTTAAAGTTTGATATTACAAATAAAATTGAAAAGATTATGTTCCTGGAGAAAAAAATTGAGACTATTAAAGCAGCTGAGAATAATTCATTTCTCTGTGATTCATTTGAAGATAAATCTTTGTCAGAGGTAAAAGAAAAGAAGAAATCTACATTGGAGCATAGTTTACAGGAAAAGTTACATAGTCTGACGAGTCAGCTTGAAGAAAAAGACAAACAGTGTCAAGAGGCTCTACATTCCTTACAGAATAAATCAGAGAAAATTTATCACTTCGAAAAAATTGTTAGTGATATTAATGCTGATAAAGCTCATTTGGAAGAAGAAGTTAAACGACTAAAGGAAGAATTAAATGCTCAAATACTTAATTGTAGTAGTACTAAGGCAGGAATGGAAAAACATAATTCTTTTGCTGAAGCTGCTCATCTCTGCATTGAAGAAAGAAATTTAAAAGAAGTTCTTCTTTCTGTTGTAGAATTTTTTGAGGCTTTGGACAAAAATGCTTATATTTTCTTGAAAAATGCTTTTTTTGATGAACAATTAGAAAAAATTGACAAATTGAATTTAAAAATTAAAGATTTTAGCCAGCTTTTGAGTAAACAAAAATCTGAATTAATAGATCTTAGGGAAAAGGAACTAACATTGATTAAACTCAATTCTGAGTTAAATTCTCTTAAAGAAATTAATATAGTTTTGAAAAAAGAAAATGACAACTTTAAAACCAAGGTTGAAATGATTTCTAGTGATAAAAATATTTATTTGAGAGAGAATGAAAATTTAAAAATTGAACTTGAGGTCCTGAAGTCTGAAAAAGAAGTATCTGTCCAAGAAACTGTTGACAATACATTAGCTATGAAGAATGAGATCCAATCTCTTAAGGATAAATTGAGGCTCACTCAATCTGAACTAGAATTGTGTAAAAAAAGTCATGAAGATCTAATTGTGTTGCAAGATCAATATAGCAAGTTAGAAAAAGAAATAATCCTGATTAATGAAACTCTTTTAGTTTGTCAAAAAGAAAATTTGAGTTTGTCAGATCAGTTATGTGAATTTTGTAAATTAAAAGATAAATATACCAAGTTAGAACTTTTATTTAATGATGGCCAAGAAGAAATTATTAACCTGAAGCAATCAAATGAAAAATTGCTAATGCAACTTGAAGATAATAGTAGGTTAAAGGAAGACTTACTTCAGAAAATCAAAAATTTAGAGAATAAAGACGTGATAATAAACCAAAATATCTTTGATAATTCTGAGCGAGAAAAGTTGTTGACCAGTTCATTAAAATTAGAGCTGGTTCAAAAAGAAAATGAATTACTGCATTTACAGAAAGAAAAAGATTTCTTAATAGAAGAATTAAATAAAATTAAGGAAATTGAAAACGCCCAAGCTCTTACCTTGGAGAGGGAAGTGAAAAAAATAACTTCTGAAAATGAAGAACTCAAAATAAAATTGTTATCTCTTCAAAAAATTATCGCTAATAAAGACACAATTATTCAAAATTTAGAATCTGAACTTAACAAAATTGATTTGAAGTATCATTCTAAAGAAAACTGCCCTTTTGAAAAGGAATTGTTGAATTGCAAGGAGTGTGTTGATGAATACAAGAGACGTTTGAATCATGAACAGGAGACTTTCAAACTTTGGAAAATTAATATAGAAGAAGATATTCAGTGTAAAGTTCAATTAATTGGAGATCTTGAAGCAAAACTGAAGAATGAATCTCAAAATCATAAAGAAGCTATAGCTTCAAATATTGAACTTCATGAAAATATTCTCCAGTCTGAAAATAAAATAGAGAAATTGCAAGAAAAAATTGATATCCAAAGAAAAGTTTTTATGAAAGAAAAAGCTAAACTTATGCAAGATGCTAAATATAAGATTCAATATGAATCAAAAATTTCAGAATTGCAGTCTAAATCTGCACAAATGATTGAAAATATGAGCATATTTCTTGATAAAGTCTCTAAAGTTTTTAATAAAACCATTGTAGATTTAGGTTCAGCCTTCCATGAAATCAGTGAGATGAAGACTGCTCTTGAAGAACAAGAGGAAACAGCAAAACAGCTAGATAAAGAGTGTGAAATGTTAAATGATAATATTCAAGGTCTGGAGCAAGCACTTCACAAGTCATATGTTGTTGGGGAGGATCTGAGAGAGAAATTAGAGGGAGAAAGTAAGAAGTTAAGAGGAGAACTCATCCAAAATGAGAAGCTTTCTTCTGAATTACAAAAAGCTGAGAGCTGTGTTCTTTCTCTTAAAAAAAATATTGAGGCTCTAAAGTCACAATATGAAAATGAGAAGAAAGGATGTGAAATAAATATTAAGAATTTATTGGAGGATAAGCAGGCATTATTAGCACATAAAATGAAGATGGAAAAGGAAATAAATTGCTTGCTTACAGATAAGGAATTCCTTCAGTCATCAGGTAGATTTTTCCATCATTAATTGATTAATATTATGAAAACTTTTATTTAGAAAGTTGTACTATGTTTCATTCTGCGCTGAAATGAAATTTAAAAAAAACAAACTTTTAAAACAGTAAATGTTTGAAAAACTAAAACTCTTCCATCTTTTAATTAGAACTTTTTTTTTTTTCATTTTTATCTAAAACGTAAATAAATTTCTCAGCTTATAAATGAGCTTATTATTTTGACTCATTTTGAGACTTCATTGATGATGGTTTTGTCCTTGGTAATTATTACCATGAAAAGTATTTAATATGTTACTCTTATTATCATAAAGTTTTTTAAAACTTTTAGGCAGGCCTATACTGCTCTTTTTCTGCAATAATTATTAAGCAGCTAAAAGGTTAGACTTTTCGTTTTCAAAGATTTTATTAACTTATCAAAATTTTATTTTAATTAGAATTTTCTAATTCAGCATTGCTAAATGCTCGTCCATTATCCTATTAGCTGCCTAATCAATTTTATTTTAATGGGTGTTGAGCAATAGATTTGCGAGAAACGAACACACATACATAAAACACACAAACAAAAAACAACAGTTTTATAAATATTATTTTTTTTGTGGTGTTTAATTCCACATAAATTTTAACAATTTTTGGTGCAAGGGAACAGAATAAAAATCTAACTGTCCCAGCCAGGACTCGAACCTGGATCTCCTGCTATCTGGGCCAGTGCATTTTCCACTTTGCTACCGGGACAAGTCTGATAAGTTATTAAATTCCCTGCGCTAGTGTCGAGAGTCAAATCTCCGAGGCCGACGAATATATCGTAGTATTTATCCCACATAAATTTTAACAATTTTTAGTGCCAGGGAGGTCCAGGTTCGAATCCTGGCTGGGACAGTTAGATTTTTTATTCTGTTCCTTTGCACTAAAAATTGTTAAAAATTACGTGGGATTAAACACCACAAAAAATAATATTTATAAAATTAAAATTTAAAAAGTAAATAACGAGAGTCATTTAAACAGCTTGACAATGTCAGCTCCTCCGAGCGTGAGCGATATATTCGTCGGCCTCGGAGGTTGGACTCTCGACACTAGTGCGGGGAATTTAATAACTTATCAGACTTGTCCCGGTAGCATAAGTGGTAAATGCACCGGCCCGGATAGCAGGGGATCCAGGTTCGAGTCCTGGCTGGGACAGTTAGATTTTTTATTCTGTTCCCTTGCACTAAAAATTATCTAAATTTACGTGGGATTAAAGACCACAAAATAAATAATATTTATAAAATTAAAATT
>KZ807000.1:488061-522775 GCA_000696205.2 Oncopeltus fasciatus
GGTTCACGTAGGCTTCGTCGGTCGTCAGATGTATTTACCATTTCATCTTCCGGGTTGGACCGAGTCAAATTTTTCTTATTTGCCGAGCTTTCGCACATCATGTGATGGCTTCTTCAGGGCTGAAAAGAGAATGGTTAAGTACAAACAATGTTGGGAAGTAAAATTTTCAGAGTTATAAAACTGGACTACTTGATTTTTATATGCAGCTAATCTTGTTATATATATATAGTAATCAAGAACAGGCGGGATATAGAGTGAACACACAGAAAGAAAAAAAATCAAAATGTAAGATCCAATTCTCATCAACGTGCACATCCAAAAATTGTGTACAACTGCCTCAATGCAATTTTCGTCCAGCTTTTTTCGTAGGAAAATGTACTACGCCCCTAAATCTCAGAATTATTATTCACAGAGCATCCTGTTCAGAACCACAGTCCCCTCTTCCCATAGCAAGGCATGCTCAGAGTCATTTAACAACTTCCCGACACGCTTTCATATTTGCGCCTATATCCACATTCTCAAAGCCACTACAAGACCTGGCATCAATTACCAACAATAAGAGGATTAAGGAAAACCCAATCGCCTTCCTCTTCCTTTGAGTTCCTTCCTCTACACAACCCCCACGACGAAGGGCGAGAGATCGAAAATTTTACTATTCATTCTCTTTTCAGCCCTGAAGAAGCCATCACATGATGTGCGAAAGCTCGGCAAATAAGAAAAATTTGACTCGGTCCAACCCGGAAGATGAAATGGTAAATTTATGAGGGTTTCGAAAGACATATTTTATCATTTTAGTATATCTTGGAGGGTGGGGGTATACGTATTGCCAAGTTTTTGTGGTAGTAGTGAGCTGGGGGATGGATTGTTACTTGAATAAGCAATGTCTAATCAAAGTATTGATACTTGATCTCTCTAACAAAAACATTTACTTTTCTTTTTTTATTTTACTTTACACTAATAATCATAATAATAAATATGTCTTAAAAATACTCTGTTAAATTGTCTTAAATTTGGTTTTTATTTCAATAGATTTTTTTGTGAAATTACTAAGAAAAGTTGTGTGAGTTTCAATTTTGATTTTTTAAATTGCAAGAATGGTAACTTATGAAATAACAGTTTTATATTTAAATTCATTTTTAAAAATATAACGCCTAGAAAATGTATAACTTATATCCTCAGAAATCAAGCCACAGTTAGTATTACTTTTTTAATTCATTGTAATAGAGAATTTTCTCAATTTTTATCAGTCCTGGGACTATTTTTAAGAAAATAATGGGAAAATATAAAATTTTTGAAATTAAATTTTCATAATTATAAGATTTTAGTTGGGGTTCAGTCAAGGTAGATCCAAAAAAAAAAAAAAAACAGATTTAAGAAAAGTGTATTTTTTTTTAAGAAGATTACCTGCCAACGTTTCGGCTTACATCGTAAGCCATCTTCAGGGCTGCCTATCATGAGGACGAGAGAGGACGTCCTGTCCCTAAGTTCCCATTTTCATGACTGACAGTCATTATCAGCCGAAATTTTGGCAGATAATCTTTTTAAAAAATACCGTTTTGTAAAATTTGTATTTTTTTGGATCTTCCTTGACCGAACCCCAACTCAAATCATCTAATAATAATATTTACGGTAAAAAAAACTCTCCATTTGAATAAGTAATGTCAGTTTGGGAAAATATACATGAATGTAATTTTAATTACTCGGAAAGTTTTCTTAAGTTTTTTGAAGTTCTATACATCTTTTTTAATGATTTGTTTGCCTTCTCAAAAATGTTTATTTTCCATTCTAAGCAAGCATTTACTAAGTGGTAATAAGTACAGTAATATCATGTTTTGCGAGATATTTTAATTAATAAAAATGATTAAGTATTCCTTTTTCTATCCCCCCATTTTGCGAATAATACGAGGTATTAAAGAACTAATAAGACTAGATTTGATGAATGTTTCAACAAGATTGCAAGGACAGTTTTGCCTCTGCACAGGACAGGGCAAAGCACAGCCACATTGTCGCAAGGAGCCAAGCTATGTTGCAGTCGTAGTCTGTTACAACATAGAAACACACACACTCGACGTTAAACCAACTCCAATCTCTATGGTTTCCTATTTTTTGTACAAAACCCTCTCTACCCAAGATAAGATAAGAAGCAAAACAACCCTATTAAGGCAAAACAACATCCGGAAGCTCCTTCCACTTTTGATAGTGTTACAAAATAAATTAAAAATTCTTATCAAAAGATAAGGCTCAAAAACCGCTTACCCGGTCTTACTGTGCACTGTCGCTCTTCATTTTAGCCCTTAAATACAAGCATTATTTAAATATCATTGTAATAATAGTAGAAACTCCGGTGATATTCATAATGACTATCATTGGAATATATATGTTTGTCTCCAACAACGATCCTGTCATAACTAACTACAAATTATCTTCCAATATATAAAGGTTTCAAAATATGTTCCGATTAAAAATTTAGGTTTCTCTCGATTTTTTTTAAATCCACTGTCAACCATAAATTAATTTCTACTATGAATTTAAAAGAAAATAAAACATAATTAAAACAAATTGTATAAAATAAAAATTACTTTAAATTTGTCTTAAATTCAAATACAACTGTACAACTTTTNTAATTATTACTTAATAATATATTGTATAATTATGAATTAATATAATAATACATATTATTATAAGTATACATATAAGTAAATATATAAATAATCATTATTTATATGATGTGTTATTGATTAGGTAATCCGTCAGAGTTTGTAGGTTATTGCGGATTTTAATGGAGTAATTTTGTACAGTTATTTAGTCTGGGCCAATATTTTTTGAATATATTTTCTCTTCATCAATGCTGAAAACACATACGAACTATTTGTTTTTACATTTTGGATATGATTACTAATTATATATCCAATAAAACTATTATCTATATCATATATATACATCAGTAATCTATAAGTATATAAATAACAATAATAAATAGTATATGATAAATAATAATTTTATACTATATCAATTTTATACTTTATGATCATATTTGATTTTATACGATAAATAGTAAGTGATACATATTATTTTTTATTAGTTTTATCATTTTTTAATGGCCTAGGTCGGAAGTCTTTCGAGTCAGAAGAGTGAAAAATTACAAAATATCAAAGTTTTTACTTTATCAAAGCCAGGACATTTTTTTCTTGCCAACAATAAATAATACTTGCATAAATAAAGTTTTTATTTATTTTTATAAAAGAAACTAATCTATTTTTTTTCTTAAGAAAAGATATATATTTGTTCATTAAAAAAATTTTTACTTATAAGAAAAAATGTATATTTATTTATATGAAGCAATATCTATTTATTCCCTCACACACACACACACAAACATGTTTATGTGTGCATATATGTGCACACACACGCTCGCACGCACACGCACGCACACACACACACACAAACAGACACACACACAAACACACACACACACACTGGGAGGATTTAGTTTCGTCAGTAATCCTCGGGTGGAGTTCGCTGGCTCATGTGAAGGTCTCGCCGAGGCTGAGGAGAAGGTTAAGCAAACGCTGAAAATCGATGGTATGAGATCGTCGAAGAAGGTTGCAGCGAAATCCAGATAACTGAAAGTTACCATAAGCTCATAATATTGTATTTGAAGCTATAACTAAATAAATATATACCATCTAGTCTTAGTTCAGCTTGGCCACTACAAAACAAAAAAAGAAAAGTAAGAGAATATTTGCGAATTATTTAAGATCCCATACCTGTTGACTCTCTGGTGCATTTCTGCACGTTCCACAACATAGGCGATTCCAGCGACGGAGACGAGCAGCCGACTACCCATGATGCCGGTGAGACAGTTCACTGTGACAGTTGCCCAGGAAGATAAGTCCCAGAAGAGGGCGGACGCAAAGCCCATGGCTACGGTGACCATTTCGCCTATGACCGCCATGATGATCAGGGGTCGCGAGAGGCACGTCAGATCCCTCCAAGAGCCTCCGATCATTACCATTAGCCCGGACAATAAGTCGTGGCCGGTGAGGCCTAACGTGTTCATCTCTAGAAAGGAAAAAATATATATTTACAAGAAATGTTCAGGGAACCAGAAAAAAAAATCTTACTAACTCAGCCGGGAAACGAACCCGGGTCTCCTACTTCCCGGTTAGGCGCGCTAAACTTCCCCACCACCGAGGCAGCTTAGATAGTCTCTCTAACTCTCCGAGTCAAAACCACAAGTAAGACGAATATATCGTCTTATACTCGAAGGAGCTAACATTGTCAGCTATTTTTTTGACTCTCGTTCAACCTGATAATTCTATTTCAATATTAAATTTATTGTGGTATGTTTTTCGATGCTAAATTATTTAAGAAATGCATAGGGAGCCAAAAAAAAAACGTTGTAGTAAGGTTTTTTATCTGGCTCCCTGTGCATTTCTTGAAAATAATTTAGCGTGTGTTTATATACCATAGTTGATTAATATTTAAATGAAAACCCATATTGTATCTATCACCTATAGTATAGTACAGAGGCATATTTTTTTATAACTGTTGGCAATTTTATATCTTCAAGACCGAGGTAACTAGGTAGAGACGGACTTTTAGACTCTATATTGTAATTTTTGCAATCTCTAGATTTAATATTAGATAATGGAATGTTTAATGTTTTTGCGTAATCGCTGATAATTGCAAGTGTTGAGAATTTAGAGTATGCTTTCATTAATTGTAGATAACTCCGTCACTCAGGAGCTGTGTTAACAAAGAAGATTTCCCATGTTTCATTAAATCGAGAGACATTGATTAAAGTAAATTATTTATGAGTAGATGTTTTTTTGTTGGAGTACAGTCAAGATTAAATTTATTACTAATACTTGCAAACATATCACCACACCGTTCCACAAATAAAATAATTATTTTACCTGAAATGCAATTTTTAAAAAAAATCCGTACAAAATCTCCTCATCGCTGGTAAAATATCCGAAATCAAAAACAAAAATATTAAAATTAATGATTTGAAGTCCAACCAAACTTGACCGAACGCAAACAAAAAAAAAAAACAAAAAAAAACTAGTAATAATTTCGATACTCAAAAAAATCTCCATTTAAATGATTTATGGTTGGAGGTTTTTTGGCCATTGAGTATTATTATATATAAAAAAGAGAAATTAGTCAGGGTCTCGGCTAGGATCAGAAATATAAAATACTCCAAAATTGTTGGGTATTATTTTATTGTTGCCGACGTTTCGACTTAACTTGTAATGCATCATCAGGGCTGAAATACAATACACACTATTACACTTATAGAATTATAGATAGGAATGAACTTATATTCTTTCATATTAGTATTGTTTAGTTTAATCTGTAAATCTTTTTCTTTCATATAACAGACCACACCTCTCACTCTCGAGATCCTCCATTTAGGCCTACACACCAGTAATAAATTACAAAAATTTTGTACTTCTTTGAAATATCCTATACCTATTTCCCACCAGTCCAACGTTATAATAATAATAATAATTGTCCGGCTCCATGTATAGGCCAAACAAAGAACCGTCTTATTAAAAGATTAAAACAACATGAATACAGCATTTAAGAATCTTGATACCAATTCTTCGGCCCTCTCCCTTCATATTATTAGAAACATCCACACGCCTGCTTTTAATTAAGCTACTGTCCTGGACTCTGAGCCTTTCCTTAAGAAGAGGCTGATTTCGGAATGTGTGCACATCAATCCCAATCCTACCGCTATTAATGATTTTAAGGACAAAAGATAACATTTCCTCAGGTTATGATACCTTCTATTATCCGTCTTCATTGGTTTCTGCAAACCATCTTCTGTTGGCGAGCGCTTTCGGACATTGTACATCTTCGTGGCCGAATACATGTGTTCGCTGTCACTGACTGTATTCAATTTCCTCAGGTTGTTGTAATATTTTCCATAAAATTCAACAGAAATATTCAGGTAAATAATCCCCGGCGTCTGCCTTTCCAACCTTCCTTTGAAGGCATTAACCCGACCATTATTACCTACATTTGAAATTCGCCGACTAACCCTCTCCCCCCCTTTTCACCGGTTGTCTCTCAGTTTAGTTCTGCACTCTAAAATGTGACTATGATCCTCCCTTGGACATCTCTCCATACATCACTATCGGTACATATAAAGTTTTTTACATCATTGATATTTATGACTTATATTCTTTTATATTTGTATTGTTTAGTTTAATCTGTAAATATTTTTCTGTAAAAAAAAAAAAAAATACCACATCGCTGTCTGTTTATTCTTATCTATAATTCTATATGTGTAATATTGTGTATTGTCATTGATCAAGGCAACACTGACTCAACCCCTCCCTTATCGGCTGTTCATTGTTTTAATTCGCCACATCTGAAGTAGGACATTCAACTGTCATTTTCATTAGTGTTATATATATATCGACCTCTAAACTATGAATTGTATTTTTTTAATGTTAATTTTAAAAATTTCAATTAATATACCGACTTGACTTGTTTCGGCCCTTTGGCAATAATCTCTCTGCATAAACTTATAGTGCAATACAGTTTTTCTTTGTTTTAACTTATAATCTTGCCTCTTTTCCCTCATTTTTACTAATATTCATTGTTAATATCATAACTATTGCCAGTTAATACCACCCACTTATTTATTTTCATTTTTTGATTATAAATTCCTCCATCTCTAAGTTAAACCTGTGAAGATTGTGACTGATATCATAATAAAGCGCTTCCTGCTCAAACCTCACGAAGTTCTAAGTAGTATTGAAAGGTAGATATTTCTTTTCTTTGCTAATAATTTAAATAGTTTCTGGTATGATCTTCGGAGATTCCTTCTCAAGAACATTTTCTCCTCCATTCCAATTGCTCTCAAACTTTTTCTAAAGAAATCATCTGATGCCAGCCAGAATTTTCCAGTAAGACGAAATTTTATTCCAAGGTAGGTGCAATTCATGAAATACTGTATACATTGGTCATTAATCTGTTGTCTGTGGCTAAGAATGATTGGTTTTTAATATTCTAAGCTTATATTTTATATGACAAATGATTTATTCAACGAGTCAGCTGAAAATTCACTTAGATGGGCTTCCAATTTAGCGCGTTGTAAATTGTAATGAGATAACGAGACAGAAAAGTGTAAAATGCATGACCTTCATCCCTTGAAGCCAGACTGTCAAGGACGAGGCCACAGGTATCGTCACGCAGCTCATGTCACTCAGCTGTTAACATCATTTGAAATGGGCCATTTTTCTCTTATTGGTTCCACCTGTGCACAGTTTGCGTACAAAAACCTACAGCCTTATCAGCCTTTGTCTTTAGAGAAAACTAGATTCTTCAAGGGTGAAATCTACTTCTTCGAGCTCAATTTCTGTATATTTCGAGGGAAACTGTTTGATCCGTCAATAAGTGGTTAAGTAGTTGTTACCCCAGCTTTCAAAGATTTTATTCGTAATTGGCGTAAAAATTAATTTTAAAATTTTAAATACTGATATTAATTGTAATATTTAATCCTTTAATTTTATATAATAAATTTAAGGGAAAAGAATAAAAAAATCTTACCACCTCAGCCCGGCACTTGAACCCCATAAGATTTTTTTATTCTATTCCCTTGCAGCCCGGAAAGCAGGAGATCGGGGTTCGAATCCCGGCTGAGGTGTTAAGATTTTTTTATTCTATTCCCTTGTATTTATTTTATGTAATTTTATAATATGTTCACGTAGGCTTCGTCGGTCGTCAGATGTATTTACCATTTCATCTTCCGGGTTGGACCGAGTCAAATTGTTCTTATTTGCCGAGCTTTCGCACATCATGTGATGGCTTCTTCAGGGCTGAAAAGAGAATATATATACCATCTGGATTTTTAAAAATCTCTCTTTACAACTCTCATTCTCTTTTCAGCCCTGAAGAAGCCATCACATGATGTGCGAAAGCTCGGCAAATAAGAACAATTTGACTCGGTCCAACCCGGAAGATGAAATGGTAAATTTTATAATATTTATATTAAAAAACATTAAAAACAAAATTTTAAATATAGAAACCAAATATTTAGGTTTTTTATTGTAAGCTTTTAAAATTATTCATTTTTGGTTCAAATAGAATGAGAGGGGGGAGGGATTTAGAGGGAAACCAACTTCCTTGCCAATTTAAATTAAGGGGCGGACTCCTTTTCCGGAGGATTCATATGGGTTCCATTGCCTGGGAAACCTTTCCTTCCAATATGCCTCTGTATCAACATGCCTCATCAGAGCGAAGGATTCGCGCACTGCAATGAAGAGAGAAAAAGGATTTTTTTCCCTTAAATAATTGTTAATAATCCTTATTTTATACATGTTAAATTAAAATTCATAAGAAAAAACCAAATTTTTCAGAACGCTTCTTTCTGACGTAAATAATTTCTATTTTATCTAAATATATCTTTTAATTTTTACCTGATAGCTGAATAAGTTTATTTGATTAAGAAAATATTGAAAGTATAAGAGTCTCCCTTTAGTTTCCTCTGATATTCCATATAATTTATTCAGCTACGACATGATAGCTGTTAAGTCTTCTCAAGTTAGTGAGTTCTCAAGTAATCCCCGTCTTTTTGATTTAGCAATGTCTGCTCATTGCTTTTTATAATTTTCTGTTGAATGATATTCAATATTTCCCAAAAAACCGTCAATGCAGCGTTCAATTTTTATACTGCTGTTATCTCTTTGAACTACAAAGAGATAATAAATGCGGATAGCTACCTCGTAAGAAGTAATCCTAAATAGATAAGGGGCAGTTAGCGTGCTTTAATCTTCCCGGCGAGCGTTGTTCTCCTTGTTTGGTAGTCGTAGTGAACAGATGGTGTATTCTTTTGGCTGAAGGAAGGGTATTATTGGCGTTTTCCTACGTCATAATGCCATCTACATCAGAATTGAAAGTGCAGTGATAAAATTAATCTTTATTATAATACGTGCTTTGTACAAGCAAAAGCTTTCTATCATTTATTGGGAACCTTTACCATACCCAACAAAGAACTATCCATATCCTAGTCAGTCAGACGGCAATTTTACCATTTTATTTCCTACTTTATTCTAGTCTAGTTTACCCTAATCTTTCCACCTTATTCTAGCCTAGACTACCGCAATTCTTTTATTCTATTGAAAAACTGTCTTACGCGATTCTTTTCTGGTCATTTCTGGATCTTAGTTTAGCTATTGTATCTTATTCTACCCTGGAATTCCACTTAATCCAACCATTTCCTTCCATTCTCAAGTCTTTCTACTGAACTCTATCCTAGTCATTTGATAATTCTAACTAATTATTCTCTGCCCTAATCATTCTACCCTATCCTAGCCTAGCCTAACCTAACCTTTCTTCCCTATACCGTTCTAGTCTACTATAATCTTTCTACCCTGATCTAGCCTTCTCTACCCTGGTCTTCCACTCAATCAATTTCCTCCCCTACTCTAGTCCTTCTACTGAACTCTATCCTAGTCATTTGATAATTCTAACCAATTATTCACTGCCCTAATCATTCTACCCTATCGTAGCCTAGCCTAACCTAATCTTTCTTCCCTATACTGTTCTAGTCTACTATAATCTTTCTACCCTGATCTAGCCTTCTCTATCCTGGTCTTCCTTTCAATCAATTTCCTCCCCTACTCTAGTCTTTCTACTCAATTCTATCCTAGTCATTTGATAATTTTAACCAATTATTCACTGCCCTAATCATTCTACCCTATCGTAGCCTAGCCTAACCTAATCTTTCTTCCCTATACTGTTCTAGTCTACTATAATCTTTCTACCCTGATCTAGCTTTCTCTACCCTGGTCTTCCACTCAATCAATTTCTCCCCTACTCTAGTCCTTCTACTCAATTCTATCCTAGTCATTTGATAATTATTACCAATTATCCACTGCCCTAATTATTCTACCCTATCGAAGCCTAGCCTAACCTAATCTTTCTACTCTGTCCTACCACTATTTTACCTGATTCTGTCTTGGTCTTTTTATCCTAGTCTAGCAATAGTATTCTAATCTACGCCTTTGTCTTTCACTTAATCATACCATTTCCTTCCCTACTCTAGTCTTTCTACACAATTCTGTCCTAGTCATTTGATAATTATAACCAATTATTCCCTGCCCTAATCATTCTACCCCATCCAAGCCTAGCCTAACCTAATCTTTCTACTCTGTCCTACTCTGGTTATTTGTATGGGATATTTTCCTTATTAAACTCGTAAAAATAATACGCAATATAAATGTTAGAAAATTATGTTTATAACTTTTAAAATACTTAAATTTTTCTGTAACCCTAACAACAAAGGAGTCATTGTCAATTGTTCATTTTGGTATTTCTCGATACACCCACTTTTTCTATCTGAAACAAATGCTAAACCGTCTTCATCAGTTAACAAAAAGAAGCTTGATAACCAGTTTCTACTTGATCGCTGAATGATTGAATTCTATGGCATTTCACTGTATCAAACAGTATTTATTTATACTGGATTTATGTACTGTATACTGTACTTTATGTATTTATTTTGGGAAAATTCAGCTAATAATTCAAAGAACATAATTGTAAATGTGACTTACTGTTGTATTCTTTAAAGGCAGTGGAGACATTGCAGACGACGTTCGTCCCTGGAGGACCCTCCGGGAAACAGATTTTCTGCGTGATGAGATTGGAGAGGCCATTGAATTGAAGAAAAAATGCAAGGTTGTACACAAAAAGCACCAATGCTATTCGGTAAGTCGTCCACAGTTCTGCAAAATATGCCAATAAGATCATGCTGCCTTCTATAGATGTAAATGTAAGACAACCTCCTCCAATGAAACGAGAATGATTTGTGTCCCCGGGTCTCACTGGCGGATTCTAACAATTTTTGAGCAAATCATTATCTCTCAGACGATAGCTTATCTTAATCTCTTTTAATGCAAGATAGAAGAGATATAATAACTCTGTCCAACAGCCTCCGGATTTAGCGTTTGTAGTACTTATGCATGCACATTTGTAGTACATCACACCTTAATTGTATGTAGAACGTATGAAAGTTTTATAACTAGTCATAAATTCTATTCAGAAGTTAAAAATGTATTCTCTTACACACAACACACACGAGGAGATTAATTAAATAAAATTTATTTGAAGATTAAAAGAAACCGATATCAAAAGTAGGATTCAAAAGGAGACCGGGAAGGGAAATGACTAACATTTAAAATAAAAGAGAGCTACAGATAACAGCAACATCCTGAGATTGACTGTCGAAAAATAATCCAGAAAGATAGTTTCTGCCTCACTGCTCATATAAGATGGCCAGATATGTGAGCATTTTAAATAATTATCGCTGATTAATTATCAACACACATACTCTTTATAAGAACGCTTACATTCACATTGCTAATTACTAGCAACTCTTCTAGTAGTTTTGAAGGAAAATATTATATACGTTTGTATTTAATAAATATTAATTTGGTTGTGGTTTATTATCCCATGTAAATTTTAAACAATTAATGCGAGGGAATAGAATAAGAGAGTCGACAAATAGCTAGACAATGTCAGCTCCTTCGAGCATAAGACAATGTATTCGTCTTTCTCGTGGGTTAGGCTCTCGCTAGTGTGGTGGGAATTTAATAAGTTATCTAGCTCGTCCCGATGGTGTAATGGAAACATTCCGGCCCGGCAAGCAGGAGATCCAGGTTCGAGTCCTGGCTGGGGTAGATAGATTTTTTTAAACTCTATTCCCTCTCATTAATTGCTTGTATTTACTCTCCCTTTTAGTCGTAGAGAGAAGGGCTATCTACAGGGCTCAACACCTACGGCATTGAGAGAGTTTTTATTTCTCGATGAGAACTTACCCAAGACGGGATATGAACCCTCAGCACCAGAATTGCGAGACCCAAACGGATCCTACGAACCACCTTGGTGCTCCCTGCATCCCCTGTGAAATGAGATGAGTCAAACACCATTTTTATTTATTTTTTTTTTAGCCACCGGGCTCTTGGAGGGAGGGGGTATCTACAGGTTGCCACCCCATTGTAAACATCCTTGATCAGTAGTGATCGTAGATTCACTCGGGCAGAGGAGTCCCCATTATTGCTCACTCCCGCTGATAACTCAAATTCTTCATTTTTACAATACAATCTATCAGAAGAAAAAATATTACTTTATTTAAAAAAAATACTTATGCAGTCCTATCATATCATGGAATTTAAGGCAATTTGATTGGTAACCTTATGACTATTTGAGGTTATATATTGGAGATAATAACCTCATATAAGTTTCTAAAGAAACTTATAAAGGGTTTGACAGGGATTTGATTATTCCGATTTCTATCAAATGGAAGCGGGAGTTCTTCAGGCTAGTGTGCTTGGACCTATCCTATTCATCCTATACACTGCTGACAACCCTACCCATCCAAGTACCCTTTTAGCTCTATTTGTGGACGACAAAGCTTACCTATCCTCATATTACGATACTAAAACTGCTTCTAAAAACCTACAAGATCATCATGACAATATCAAAGAAAAGTGTGGCAAAAGGGGAATAAAAATCAATTAATCGAAATGCGTTCATGTTAAATTCTAATTGTGGGAAAAAATTTCGTGAAATTTACCAATATTCCATTACCAATCTCATATTATGTTCGTTGCTTGAGGTTCCACTTTGACTCACAGGTCACGTAAGGCGAACATACTAAAATTTAAAGACAATAATTGAATCGACGACAAGGACTCCTATACAGACTCATGAATGGGAATTCCTATTTTAAATGGAAAACGAACTGACGCTCTCCAAGACATTATGTCCGATCTAGACAAACGGTGTAGAAATCTTGGGTGTCGCCAACCCTTCCAACATCCAAAGAATTCAGGCATTTGAATCCAAAACCCTGAGAATAATCGCTATCCAATTTCTCCCTTCACCATGATTTTATATCCCTTATGTTCAATACCTCATTTCTTCCACAGTAAACTCCCACACCATCCTAATCCACTAGCACAGTCATATATATATATATGTAAATGACGTATCCCCAAAAAAATAAGGAGGTTTAAACGCCAATACCTGTTTAAAAGCTAAAACAACAAGTAGGATGGATGAAAGAAATTCAAGAGGATGGGAAAACTGAATATAACTGTGGCTGATCTGCAAAACGAAACAAAAAATCTCAAAAACTGAAGAACTAGGAAATAAAGCTTAAATCAAAATAGACAAAAAGCACACAGTGAAAAGGGTATTTACATATGATTAATGGCTGAAGAGATCAGAACGAATGAAAAAATATTGGGCGATTCGGAGAGAAGGAACATACGCTATCGAAGAAAATGACCAGCATATAATGGATTAAAGTTGTTCAATGAAGCAATAACATTAAATAGCTTGCAGTACTTAAATAATTAAGCTTAACATAAACAAGTTATATAAGTATAGCAAAGATGAATGCCCCTGATGAATTGCGAATAAGAGCATGATATTAGTTGGGCCCTAGTTTCTTTTTAGTAGTTTAATCGTCACATTTATCTCATGTTGTCGATTGTGAAAATGGAGCTGAATGGAAAACATTTTTCTTGTGATGAGAACCTTCTGTGGGCGTACGACAACGAATGTAGCTTACTCCTGGATGAAACTTGACAGAGGTAGTTTTGACGAATGGATAAGTATTATAAGTATATTAAAAGTGGTAAATAATTTTAAAAAATTAAATAAATAAACCTGTATTGCAAATCTTTTTTCCGTGCTTAATTAAAAAAAAAACTACAATAAAGTTTAAGTATTCTTTTACATTTATATTCTGTATTTATGAGTCAATGAACAATCAATGTATTTTAATTCACAATTAAAATTAAATACACGCTAAGAGTAACTAACTACAGGTAGTATACATTCTAGTGAGGACTACATGATATTAGAAAGCATATGGCCACGAGTGAGAGCTCTGCGATAGTGCACAATCTCCGCGACAAATGTCATGACTGAGAGAACGATTCCAAGGAGGAATAGGTACACGATTCCTTCCATGTGTGAGAGCTCTATGGCAGTGGGTGTACTATCGATTTCCAGTCTCTTTGCTTTCTCGAATTCCATCGTAATTCTGAAATAGCAAAATATATTCAGTTAAACACTATCTAGGCTTTTAAAAAAAAATTCATTATTATACAATTATTTAATTAAATATTTATAAATCCTTATAAGAATAGATTTATTTTATATTTAAAAAAAATAATTTCTACATAATTTCCTAAAACTTATATTAATGGACAAATTCTAAAAAGTTAATTTTGAATTTAAGATTCCTCTCACTCTGCATTATGCAGTCGTACATGTAAACTAAGCATATCAGCTTATATGGCATATAATTATTAAATTTAATTAAATTAAATAACCGTTCAAGAAATTTCTAACCCTATCGTATCTTAACAATCCTTACTATGCTCTCAAATGTCAATTTAACTCCATTCCCATGTAGACCGAAGACCAAGATGTGGCCATTGAAAATAAATTGGTCAATGTCACTTTGTCATTTAGCAGAAGCCAATGTATCTTACACAACATCCCATTCCGACATCCTACTTACGCCATCAACGGATTCTAACTTGGAAGATTTGCTTACAGACAAAGATATAATAAAGAACAGCTGAACCGAAGATCCAGATTAACAAGAGAAAATGAACTCAATGACTGCAAAAAATTAGTTTTTTGGCATCGAAACGTCGGGCCATCAAATATAAGGCTTAGCTATTGATTTACATAGGAATAAAAGCTAAAATATTTTTTTGCATTGTAAATGCTTCTCCCTACGTATCAAATAATACTACCCATACAGAGTTATTTATATTTATAACCCTTGAAAGAATTACTTTTAAACATAAACAAATAATTACTTATAAATATATTTACTTGTCAAGGTATTCTCTGTAACAACTAAAAACTTTCTCCCAACGTAGCGTTAAATCCCAAATTCCTTCTTTAAGAACAGCTGCTATTTACAGACAACAAATACGCTCAATGCGGATTGTAGCCTGTCTCCTTGCATGCCTGGACGCGGATTGTATGCCTGAGATGTTGGTCCAGAGTTCTCAACAGGTGGTAATTTAGTGAAATGTAAATTTGGCAGTGTATGGCCGACATTGTCATGGAGAAGTGGAGGCCCTTTTCTCATGATTAAGTCGGCATCACAAAGCTTTAGCTTCGAGTGGCGATGGTTAGATATTTACTGGAGCGCACCCAAAGAGTAATAGTTTAACCTTGATTCAGAATCTCGAAATACACTACAGCAGACTCTCCAAAAAACAATTAGTATAACATTCTTTGGATGGAGATTGCGTTTTGGAAAATTTTGGTTCCTCGTCACAGATATGATTGACGAAAATTATTGAACAAAACCCGTTCATATCCCGATCCTAAAACTGCTTCTAAAAACCTACAATCAAACAATGGTGTAGCAAATGGAGAATAAAATCAGTGAAGAAAAATGCGTTCAAGTTAATTTCCAACTGCGGAAGAAAGACTTCCCTGAAATTGTGAAATTTAATAATATTCCTTAATCACATTCAAATTCCGTTTGTTACCTTGGTTTCCATCTTGACTCACGACTTCCATGGGGAGAACATACTAAAATTAAAAGACAAGAACTCAATCGGCGATATGGACTTCTATACAGACTCATGAATAAGAAGTCCAATCTTACGACTGAAAACAAACTGACGCTCTACAAAACCTTATTACGACCAATCTGGACTTACGGAGTAGAAACCTGGGGTGCACTAAGCCTTCCAACATCCAAAAAATTCAGTCCTTTCAATCCCGAACCCTGAGAATAATTGCAAATGCTCCCTATTACGTATCCAATTCTTCCCTTCACCACGATCTTAATATTCCTTTTGTTCAGGACCTCATTTCTTCCCGCTTCGCCCTTTTCCACAGTAAACTGCCATACCATCCTAATCCACTAGCACAGACCTTGTCTTCCAACTCCAACCCCTACAAACCTCCCCGTCGACTCAAATGAAGATGACCTCGTGACCTCTTGGGGACATAGCCTGTAAATAATTTGAGAGTGGTGTCATTGGTCACCTTCTCTCCTATCTATATGATTGACAATGAATGTCATTTTTTTAAAAAATTAATTGTGGTGATCATATTACAAAATGTTTTTTATTTAACAGAATGTAATAAAAAAAAATAAAAACCGTTCACAAATGATGATCCTATCCAAAAAAGGATTTTATTTTAAAGAGGGAAGGTAAAAGAGATGCAGCCATGGAATAGTGCCCTGAAGAAGGCGTGAAATTCAAGCCGAAACTTTGACGAAAATAAAACCATATTGGTGCACCAATTTGTTTTATTTAATAATAAACCTCTGACCGAACCCCAACTATCTCCTCCTCCTGATTATTAACGTTCTACAAACATTCCTTAGATTTTTTAAAGAAAACTTAACGACTTCAGAAATCATTCAGGAAGCACAATACAGTACGTACAAAGAAAGTTTAGGTTAAATGTAAGACGAATTTTAAAAATTCCATAAGGAATAACATACTTTGGATTAAGAAACTTCCTTGAAACGTCTGCTTCCCACATCAGCGTAATCCCATGATCGACCAACTGGTTCACGAGTCTGTCGTAATGGTAGTTGTAGGGACCGCCTGAAAACACAAAATCCACAAGATATAACCACTCACGTCAACTACAAAGTAATCTTTCTATACTTTTTTCCTTATTGTGAATATTATAATAAAATCCATTAACATATTTAAAGTTCCTGTTTAATATATACATACAAACACGAATAATTAACTTCACTAATTGCAATACGGGAAAATTTCTTCCTTCGGCTGGTACAATGAGGGAAGAAGGTCAGTCACGCAGGAACTGAGTGAACTAAGCAGAGATGGCACCAGGGCAGCTCATGGGATCCGTTCGGGTCTCGCCGTGAAATACCTAGTATAGGCAATGAGCAATACAGCTTATCATTGCGTTATAAGAACATGGTGTTACGTTATTAGTTAAACTAAGTGGATTTCTCTTCAAAACTATTTTATTGTAGAAGTTTGTATATCAATCTTTATTTGCCAATTCTTCTGGCACTTGTAGACCACTATTGACGCTTTACCTTTCCGCAGTCTCTCATGGAACACGTGCTGGGTGTTCGAATCTCGCCCAGGGAAATATTTTATTTATTAGCTGAAGCTTTTCCTGAGCCATGGTCGTTTAGAATGGAGTGGCAATCTGTAGATAGCCCATCTCTGAATGACCCTAAGTGGTTGAAAGGGAGGCTTACACACAAAAAAAAACAAAAAAACTTAGCATGTTTCATTAAGATGTAGACAATAGATAAGAGTAAATACTGAATTGTACAATATAAGTCAAAACGAGCAATTAGTGTTAAAGAAAAATTAGTGTCTCATACCTTATATTGTCCGTCTTCATTGGTTTCTGTACACCATCTCCCGTTGGCGAGCGCTTTCGGACATTGTCCATCTTCATATATAAGATATGAGAGTTCTATATTCATTGGTGGTAGAAATAATAATAACCCTTTAAAAATTAGTGTACCTAGCTTTATACTGGCGTGGAAGCAAGAGTGGCGGAACAGCTCAGCTATCGCAGTTATATTTGTAAAAATCTTTCATATTAATTGTTTTTCGTATAAATTTTTATGAAAATATACCAATAATAAAAATTTCGGTCTTCATCTGAAACCAATTAGTTAGCAATAGAAGCCTAAATACCGAATTTGGTTTCTAAACTTACATAGTTCCGCTTTAAAAATAAGAGGGTCCGCTCATCACACAAAATAGCATTTTTAAATATCTTCCTAAATATGCATATCACTCTATCCTTCATTCGATCGTAATGTAAATATGTCCTCAATAAGACCTCATCATCACCCGTTTCACTACATTACATTCCACTCTAATACATGCCCAATCCTCGTTGCACTTACAATCCACCCAAACGAAGATGGTCTTACGACCTACTGGCTTTTAATGCAGAAATTTCCCGAGAAGTTTCCTAGTTGAATTGGGCCCATTCTCTTTGCTTTGTGAATCGTATTAATTTTTTTTTTAATGTACACATATATTTTATTATACATATATTTCTCATTATAGGTAAATTTGTATTAATGAGATCACATTTTAATGTTTTAATAAGAATGTAATGAATAAAGAATAATAATAAAAAATATAAATATTTCTNATATACCATATTTTTTTAGCTTCTCGAATGAAGAATTAATGGAAATCCCTTAAAATTTTTCCAAATATCATTTGTTTTACCTAAGGCTAAACTATTTAGGATATTTCTTTTTGGGAGGTAGACGTGAATAGCCCAATTTTTCTACTGGAAATTTTATAGCATAAAATTACATTGGTCTTTTAAAATTATATGTTACAATTAGTAACGAAAATAAATAATCCTGCTTTAAAATACAATTTACAATTTTTCCCTAAAATTAATGATGAGATATTGGTTTCAAAATAAACATCCCTAAACACAAACTTTGGCAGTGTGAACAGAAATGAGTGCGCTAAACACCGCATGGTCACATCTATAATGAGATATTTTCTCTTCCGAAGTTATGTATTTAATAATAGATATTTTTAGTTATAAAAAATTTATAAGTGGAAAACATAAGGTACAAAATATAATTTTCTACAGTTTTATGATATTTTACGAAGCACGCTTTTAAACGAATATAATATTTACGAATATAACTTCGAATGCTGAGTTCTTTTTTCCCTACTCTTCCTTCACGACCAGGTTTAGAACACATTGTTATTTGCGGCTTCTATCAATTCACAAAAAAAATGTTGTAACTCGAACCATTCGATATCATGATAACAGTACAGGAACGAAAGGACTCATTCTACTACTGGTGATAAATAGGATGGCAGTTATAGGTATTGCTCGAAACCATAGGATTGGAAATTGGAAATTGCAAAGAAAAAATAATACAACGATTATACATAACGAATGTAAAAAAATATATATATTTTTGAAATTACATACCCTTTTTGATGACACTGACCAACGGGGAGCCAAACATCTTCTCCTTCATGATGTGGTAGAGGGGTATCGCGTCCGGGAGGTGGTGTTCCTGTTGAGCTAGTGTCCCTGTGCATATACAAATATATATATAATTTAAATTCCACAAAAAATTGCAGTACCCAACCACAAAAATTCTAAATTTCAAGTTCCTTTATAATGTCTCCACTATTCTTACCTATTTTACCGATATCTGTCTTAAAATTTACTGTTTTTCTATATTTATACATGGTTATGTATATTTATTGTAAACATATCTTGAGGCAATATTTTCTGTGTCTAAAATTTTGTGAGTTTCAATATAAAATTTTATGGGAATTTTTACTAAGGTAGGCTAAAGCTGTTTTTTTTTTTTAAATATCCTAAGAATTTTTTAATATTTTTTGGGCTTAAACCATGATTTAAATTTTGCCTTTACTTTCTAAAATCTTTACAATTTACCCTGGATGTTGATACATACTTGATTTCCATTAAGGATATTATGTCCTTCATGTAACTATTGTGGATTCGAATTTCATTGTTATAATATTTACCAAATTTTAAATTTAAATTTAATTTAAAGACTTTGTTCATTAGGTTACTCAGTTTAAACTTGTATTTTACTTTATAGAGAGGGTTTTATTTATCTCACTGTTAACACTAGCTATATCTCATTGTGCAATATTTGTTTTTCAAACATCTATCATAAAAGTTTGTTTACTTTTTTTTCATGTTATTGTCTATTGTGTATTTTTTTCCAGTTATTTTTCTTTCTTTTTTTATTATTTTAAATATCTTACCAGATATTCCAATTTCTTTAGTTTCTATGTTTCTAGGGTCTATAAGGTTAAGTGACAGGTTATCTCCGTCAATAATCTCCGTTTGATATCATATTATATTTATTACTGTTTCAGGATAATTCAATTAGGATATTGTAAATTTTTGTTTTGTTTCTTTTTTCGTATGGATGATGTGTCAACCATATTTTTTTTTGTGTATATATTTGTGTAATTGAAATAGGGAAATATTTACATTTATATATATTTATAAAACCTTTGGTCAGATTGAGATCAGATAGATAAGCACATAGAAACAAAGACTATTTCATGCAGACTATGATTATTTGAATGTTGGAAATTGTACTTAAAACTAGTTTTTATTTTTATAATTGGTGATGTAATTTGATGGATCATTTTTTTAAATTTAAGATTTATAAAAAGGGGTAAGTACTACTTTTATAATCGAAATGAAGTAATAAAAAAATTGAAATTTAAATAATGAAGACAAGACTGCTTATCATTTATTTTTCCATAAAATTGTTTTCAGAATTTGGTTAACAAAAAAATTAATATTATATTTTGAACAATATGTCAATAACAGCGATTTTTGAAAAATCTCCATTTTATGATCATAGATCGTATCCAGCTAATGGGAAAAAATAAAGGCTACTGGAATTCAACGCCCTAGCGCCTGTAATTCTTATTTGTTTCAATTTTGTTACGTTCATAATTAAAAAATTAAAAAAAAGTTATTTAAAAGCTGAAATCACTGAAGAAGAAAGAAAATAAAATCTAAATTAGAGTTTATAAAATTAGGGAATGTAATAAACCATTTATATTTGGAGAGAGGGAAATGGGCTAAGAGGGGGATACAATTTTAAAATCTCGATATATTTGTTATTATTAGTGTTATAGAAAGAAATGTATAAAGCAGTGAAGGCTTAAAATTCAATTTCGCATCATTTTTATTTTCTCTTACGATTCAAATGGTAATAGAAATCGGACCAAGAGGAACTTGGAGACAGAACCCCAATTACTCCTCACAACGCATATCCCCACAATCAAAACATCTCCATCCATAATATATATAATTTTAAAACAAAAATTATAATAAGGAAGATATTAAATAATCTAGTTGAGTATTTATTTTTGTAACATAGAAATCAAATTTGGTTTATAGGTTTTCTATAGTAAACTTGTTTCTCATACCTTCTATTCTCCGTCTTCATTGGTTTCTGCACACCATCTCCCGTTGGCGAGCGCTTTCGGACATTGTCCATCTTCTGGCCGAATACATACGTTCACTGTCACGGTCCGTATTCAACTGTGTTTGTATTCTGTGAGTTAGCTGTGTCAGGTAGCTGTAACGGTCACTTTTGTCGGCGATCAGGTCTGTCGCATGTGTGAGTTATGAGGGTCATCGTCCATTATTCCAGGTATAAGTTGAGGAAGGGATTAGTTGTAATCCCCTTTGTTGAGGTGTCCTAAGTGTTCCGAAAGTTTTTGTAAATGTGTTTGTGTTTGCCTATGGATTATGCTGTCTTATGTCTTTTTGCGTTGATGTCGGTTTGTGCGTCGTCTGTTCGTTTGCGTTTGTGTGTTCGTTTTAGTAATAGTAGCGGTCTGAATATTGTATTTAATATTTAAGGACAATGTCCGAACGCGCTCGCCAACGGGAGATGGTGTGCAGAAACCAATGAAGACGGAGAATAGAAGGTATGAGAGTTCTATATTCATTGGTGGTAGAAATAATAATAACCCTTTAGATTATTTACGTAAACTTGTTTGTTTGTAGTTTTAAGGCGCTCAACTACTAAGGTAATCAGTGGCTATGTTTTATTATTATATCTCATACATATGTAATTATAATGTATAACTCCCAACACACACTCACACACATATTACACATATATTGGGGGAGTGGAACACCTATTTAATTACTTTATATAATTTGGAAAGTTATTTTGTAATTGTATTTTATTACTTGTAAGTTAATGTATAACTTTGTGTGGTATAAATCTGGACTAAGAGAGTTCGTAAGATGTCCATTTTATTTTTACAATTATAAACATATTAAATTTTTTCTTCTCTTCTCTATGATCGATAAAGAACAAGAAAAAAAGTTTCATCATTGCATCAACAAGAATAGTCTGTTTTCTTTAGAGAAAGTTATTAAAATAGGAGTTGCTAATTTTTATGTATAAAGTCAATGCTCAACTTTTTTCTGTTAATACTTCAATCTAAAGGTGTCATTCATCTGATGAATTTGTGTTGGTTTATGGAACCTTAAGATGAAAGGGTGCTCACCTCCTGTCAACCTCTCTGCGGTGAATCCGTACTTGCCTTCTTTAACCTTCTTCTTCAGTTCCGCCATTGGCACCACCTAGGAAAGGACAAGAAAGATAATTTCCTCATATTCTAACTCTCCCCCCTCAACATGTTCATTATAAAACATTCTGTACAAACATGTATGGTATGTACAAAAGAAAATTTTTTTTATTATTAAACTTTTATTTATTTATTACATTCTGTTAATAAAAACATTTATGTATTTTGTTCACAATGAAGCAAATATGACATTCAATCCCAATCACATGAGGAGAGAAGGTGAACAATAATACAACTCTCAAATTATTTACAGACTATGTCCCCAGGAGCCGCGGGGCCATCTTCATTTGAGTCGACGGGGTGGGTTGCAGGGGTTGGAATTGGAAGACATAGTCTGTGCTGGAGGATTAGGGTGGTATGGCAATTTGCTGTGGAAAAAGGGAAGAAATGAAGTTTTGAACAAAAGGGAAGTTAAGATCGTGGTGAAGGGATGAATTGGGTATGTAATAGGGAGCATTTGCAATTATTCTCAGGGTTTTGGATTGAAAGGACTGGATTCTTTGGATGTTGAAAGGCTTGGCGGCAAGTTCGGAAAGTTAGGCAAAAAATACCTTATCGCCACGGTCAAGCTCGGAAGAACCGTGGAAGCTTACGTGAACAATAATAAATAAATCAACATTGTATATAGCAATGATAATTAATATTCAATAATACGGAAAATATTGTTCCCATTTTGATAGACTTCCCTTTTTCTTTTTCTTTTTTTTTTTTTTTGCAAAAAGATAGAGTAAGTGGAGAGAGAAAAAAGAAAATTTAGAGAGTGGGGTGGAGGTAATAATTCTTCATTGATGAATGATAATTTGGTATGGAATATGTTATTACACATGAAGGGCTTGGCATGGAATACTGACCTCGAATCTACTTGCGACGGCTTTGGCGTCTGGCTCGCTGGTGTCACTCAACGCGTACGCCCAAGCCTTATGCTGGGCATACCACTTGATCCCGCTCAGGGCGAAGTCGTGGAACTTGTCTATGGGTGGCTCGTACCTGCACATTAGAAAAGCGATTGGGTCACTTAAAAAAAAAAAAAAAATACCAGGAAAAGTAAGAATAAATCTGTAGGAGAGTCGAGCAAAGACGTGGCTTTACTTACCGTACAAAACTTTAAAAAGAGTAAGAACTTTACAGTATCAAGGCAAACTTTACAGTATCAAGGCAAACTTTACAGTAACATGATTAGCCCAATAATGGCCTGATGACAGCGTCAACTTATCGCTGGTGATTGCCAGTGAATCAGGGGATGTCAACCCTCGTTGAATTCTCCCACCCTCAGGTAAGGATCAGCCTATTGAATTCCTAAATATATTTCTTCGAGAAAAATTTGTTGAACTCTGATCAGATAAGCTATCTCTATAGCTCTACCTCTATCTTTAAAGGTAATTGCAATATTATAGATTATTTAAAAGTCTTCATAATGTTCACGTAGGCAGATGTATTTACCGTTTCTTCTTCCGGGTTGGACCGTGTTAAGTTGTTGATATTTGCAGAGCTTTCGCACAACATGTGATGGCTTCTTCAGGGCTGAAAGGAGAATGAGAGTTGTAAAAGAGAGATTTAAAAAATCCAGGTGGTATATAATTACCATGTTTTATACACCACTTGGATTTTTTAAATCTCACTTTTACAACTCTCATTCTCCTTTCAGCCCTGAAGAAGCCATCACATGTTGTGCGAAAGCTCTGCAACTATCAACAACTTACCACGGTCCAACCCGGAAGAAGAAACGGTAAATACAGTCTTCATAATGCAGAGTTTATTTCCAATCATGGAATTTTCGAAATGATAATCGTTTTCGAAGTTATTCCACTAGAAATTTAATTATTGTTTTAGCTGTTGTAGCTTGTTAAATTACATAAATATTATTTTTATTTTGGTATTTTATTACACGTATATTTAAACAATAAATGCAAGGGAATAGAATTAAAATCTAACTGTCTTTCTCGGAGGTTAGACTATCAACACTAGTGCTGCGAATTTAATAACTTATTAGACTTGTCTCGGTAGCGTAAATGGAAAACGCACCGGCCCGGATAGCAGGAGATCCAGGTTCGTGTCCTGGCTGAGTTAGATTTTTTATTCTATTCCCTTACATTTATTGTTCATAATAAATTACGTTAATTATCAGTTATTTGGTTGTTATGTGGCCTTTATTTCGTACAATACGTCGAACATAAGAAGCATTGAAGATTAAGCACGAGTTGTGAAACTCTGGTATACTTACAGTGGCACAGTTAGAAAGGAAGCGAGCTCTGCCGAATACATGGCCGATAGGACGAGGTAGACGAACTCGAAGGAAGTGAAGAGGTACCTGTTGGGAGAGTCACCGATGAGCCTCGACGACGGAGTCTGAAGCACGGCCAGGCCCACAGCCCGCAGACTGCTGTCCTCCAGAGTGGTGAACTGCACCTTGGCAAGCAGCCGCTCCCTGAAACCTGAGACACGAGCCCTGTCAGCAGGGTGTGGTAGTACCGATAGAGCCGAGTAGGAGATGGCGACTCACGTGTGAAGCGTATCGAGGCCCTCGTGACGAAGAAGAGCGAAAGTGACGATAGGGCGAGGGAGATACCGAAGGCCACCCACATGTCTACCCTGAACGGAAGGAAGGGTATGATCCAGCCGCCGATCCTGTTCGGCTTGGGGAGCATCACTGTCACTTCTGCAGCGAGGTAGGAGGCAGTGTAGTCAACGAAGTAGGCCTCGTCCACCCACAAGTAGACTGCGTACGTTCCGAGGTCCGAGCTGTCGTTGTACACATTCCCAATCACTCCTTAAACATTTTAACGTCAGTTCTACAGTTAGGTAAGGAAATATATTATAAAAAATCAATTTAAATTTTTTCTCGAATAATGAGACAAATATCTTTAGGAACAAACTTAAATTAGCTTAAATTACATAATAATAAAAAATTATTTATTAAATTATACAGTGTCAAATTTTTATGATCTTTAAATGGTACATTTTTATACTAAATTGGTATATTTTTATACAAAACTCATACATACACAGGATTAATGGTTATCGAAATTTGAACAATAAATTAAATATTTTTAAGTAAATTGACAAATTTGCTATTCGAAGAAAAATTGAAAGTAAAATTAGTAACTTTTGATCTTTACGGAAATAAACAAATTTAAAGTTATATTTTTTTTCTTCATTCGTTTCTCTTTTCAGAATAGAAAAATACTAAATATCACGTCCCGGAAGGTTCCATATTAGAAAATTTTTTTTAAATAGTTTATTTAAATTACCAATCTCCATTCACCCTCTCAGTTTATTTTGCGAATAGCACATATTTATTTGAAAAATGTTTCAAACTGTGTGAGTGTGATTTGTAATAGCTAATTAACTTGTAACATAAGGAAAAATTTTACGTTATCAATTTCTCTAAAGCATTTTCTTTCTTTTTTTTTTTTTTTTTCCTTAAGAATGTTAAATACTAAAAATATGCGACTTCGGTCGCTTTCGGTTCTGAGATGAGATAATTTTGAAGATTTAAATTATATATATATCTTGGAGGTATGAAACACACAGCGAAATTAAGTGAGAAACTTGGCTTCTATTGTTTTCTGATAATAAACATAAAACTCTACTAATTCACTTAAATTAATATATTTAAGATATTCTCACACTTCATTAATTAATAGAAAAAATCTTCTGATAAAATTTATTTTAAAAGGGTTTATTTAACCCTCTCATTTAAAGCTTGTGGGCGGTAAGGGATAAATGGTGGTCAGAATCAGCTTGCGCGAGACAAAGCAGAAAAGCAAACGACGTAGAAAATAAACTGTCTTAAATTTCATATTTCTTATTCTTCTTTGGATAGGGGGGGAGGTTTTACACAGGACTCCTCAATCTGCTGCTGAAGGAGTCAATTTCAGGCCAGGAAAGACTTACCCTGACTCACCAGTGCCATGAGGGTTTATGAATATGTTGTCAACTAGTATTTAGACCATCCCTTTAGGGCCTTAGGTGATTGAATGGGAGATAGAAAGTAGAAAACAAAGATTCATAAACATTTGCTTTTCATAGTGATAGAACCACCCTTCCTTTTTGTTTTTTACTTTCTATCTCATGTTTAGACAATTACCACCTTTGATTGGTAATCGTTAGATGATGAACTGTTTTGTTCGTATTATAAAAATGCTTAGTAATGGTAATTGTAATAAACTTTAAAATATAATTCAAATTCTATACTCTATAGAAAGAAAAACTCCTCTAAAACTAGCAATACAGATTGAGCGATAACACTCATTGCATTAAGGCAGTTAAATAGTTAAATGAAAGTATGTTTACCATTTCCAGTGAAATTTGGATATATAAATCCCCAGACTGTATCATCGACAACAGTGACAGGGGTGCAATTATGTATCTGGCAGAAGAGGAGTGCGATGCGGTTCTCCATGCCATCGATGGGCTCCACAGAGGTGAATGGAAGATATTTGTCTGTGGATATCCGGAATGCTGAAAGAAAGATTGGACGATGCATGGTAAATAAGAGATAAATTATCCATAAATGGGGCATATGTAAAACTAAGTTCTTTTAGCGAAACAATGTCACTTATCAGTCTCCATTTGATTGTTACTTATTGTTGCATTCATTTTGCAGAGAAGCAATTGATTGGCTATCTAAGGATCTCCTGTTCATAAGAGATTTTATGAAATATATGCATGATTAAGCTCTTCAAATGTACATGTTTGATGACAGGGCAATTTAAATATTTTAAACAGTTATTTGCTTTATAAGACTAATGTAAGCATGGAAAATTCTAATAATCTACAGATTCTCTTAATCAGTAAGTATGCATTACTAAATCATCCAGAGTAAATCTGTGAGGTTCTTACTTAAAAAGATCCTTGGTTTCATTAGACTATGCTTTTCTCTTCGACTCTGAAGTAACTCTACAGAAAGGGTGCTTATTGGTCTGATATAATTTAATATCATTTAATATAATAAGCTGATATAATTTAAAAATAATTATGGCTATTTACTTATTTTAACTATAAAACGCAGTTAACCATATTAGTAATAAGCAACTGATATATCAAAACTTATAGGCAATAATATAGCTGTAATAATGAGCTAAAATAGCTATTAGCGTTAAATATCATTAATACTGGCAAGAATAGTGTTGTTTATTCAAATTTTACCTGTAGTAGATTAATGATGTCTCTTAGAAAAATAAAAATAATTATTTTATATGACACATTGATCAAAGGTATTTGAATATAATTAATATTTTTGTATTGTTTTAATGAATAACGACAATAAATTTTAACATTAAAAATATTAGCTATTGAGAACCTTATTAAGTAAAAAAATCTGGTCTCTCTTCGTTTTGAAGAGAGACCAGCTTCTTTGGCTGAAAATAAATACTTTTTTTCCCTTATTAAGTAAACTATAATTGATATTCACATTGTACTGATAATAGCCTTTGATAGAGGTTTTAATAGAAGCTATTTGTATAAAATGAATAATAGCAGTTACTATATTGCATAATCACTTACGTTTTCCTTTGAGGTCAATTATTTTATCAGGATAGAGGTTTGCATTTTCTTTAAATCCTCGCTCATGATGCCATTCATCCAGGTAAATCATGGGGATTCTTCCAGCTTTTGAGGGGTGCTCAAAGAAGTTATTTGTGTAGAACACTACTTTCCAGTCTAATAAAAAAAAAATTGCTCATTTATTTTTATCTTAGTTATTTTTAAGGGTATTTTTTTTTCAGGATTGTTTAAAACAAATAATATGACTTTTTTAATGTCAGAATGAAAGCCTTTATTATTATCACTTTATTTTTCAGAAATAAAGGAGTCGGTACTGTTCCCATGCCCCAGTAGTCTTGGAAACACTTTGACTTTCTGTATGGGTAAGTTGTTGTCGACTGATCTCTTTAATCTGAGTTCCAGGTGACCCAGGGAAATGCCAACGGTTGGAGAAATTTGTAAATCACAGTTCAGAAAGAGAAATATAAAAATGGAAAATTGACTAAAAAAAAAAAAGGTAATGATATGAGGAAAGGAGAAAATGAGGATAAAGTAAGGAAATACAATAAAAAAAAAAAAAAATTATTTGCTAGCATTTGTATATAAGTGGATGAACAGTTTAAAGACCAGGTAGACTGGACATTCTTTGAGGATAAATAGCTTAAGTTAAGTGATTTATGCAAGGGGATAAATATTGTCTGGGTGATGAGCTCACTCCACTCTTGGTCTTTATTTGTGCAACATACTGACCTTGAGATAGGCTGTCTTCCACGGTTTCTCCGACAAGGATGTCTGATGATAGCTCTGATTGCGGAAGCCGGAACAGACTCTCTGCATCTCCACCCAGGATGAGGAATACAGGTTTGTGTCTGGCCACTGAACGTCGCTTGTATTTGTCATACCAGCCGAGGAGGATGCACTCCGATTTCTCAACAGCCGCAATGTACCTGTAATTGAGAGTGTATACTCTTCTAGCTAGGTATCCATTTGAGTCTTGACAAGTCATTGTTTACATTTAAGAATGCTGAAAGGAAGATTGGACTGAAAGACATTTTATGCAATAAAAAATTAGCTCTTTTGTGCACAAATAAAAGAAAAAAAATTGACATTAAATAAATTATAGATTAAATTGAAAAATTGGATTTTATCAAGAAATGTATTGTATCTAGCTTGAAAAGCTTGGTCCGAAAAATCTGAAACCTTTAAGTTGATAGATACTTATTTCAAAAACTAAAATAACTACCATGAATTAAATATTTTATTTGGTTGTGGTTTTTTTTATCCCAAAACAATTTTTAAATTTTAAACAATTAATGAGAGGGAATAGAATAAAAAAATCTATCTGTCCCAGCCAGGAACCGAACCTTGATCTCCTGCTATCCGGGCCGGTGCACTTACCAGTTATGCTACCAGGACGCGCTAGATATCTCATTAAATTCCCTCTACACTAGCGAGAGCCTAACCCCCGAGAAAGACGAGAACTTCGTCTTAAACTCGAAGGAGCTGACATTGTCAAACTATTTGTCGACTCTCGCCATTTACTTTATTTAATTTTTCATTATAAATATTTTATTTGGGTGTGGTTTTTATCCCACGTAAATTTTAAAAAATTAATGAGAGGGAATAGAATAAAAAAATCTATCTGTCCCAGCCAGGAACAGATAGATCTATCTGTTTCTGGCTGGGACAGATAGATTTTTTTATTCTATTCCCTCTCATTAATTGTTTACCATGAATTAAGTTTAACATTTGCAGACGCCTGAATTTTGTATTCTATGATTATAATTTACACACAGGCATACACACTCACACTCTCTCTAATTCACACACATAATATGCAAATGAGGTATAAAAAAAAAAATTATTTTCCAAATTTAATTGTACTTCGTTATAATTACAAATACTGCCAAAATTTTGTAAAACCAAATAAAATATCATTTAGTCATTCAAATAATTTATTTAAATTTTGTATAGAGATTTAGATGGCATTTTTTCTAACACAACGAAGCTGCATATAAGCAAAAAAATTTATGATTATTTCGCATTTACGTAAAATTAGGGTTATACGAGCATATGACAGTTGATACTAAATTTAGACTTAATATATCATATTTATTGTGTAAAAATTGAAGAATAATAATAAGAGTTTGTTATAGAATACACAGCTATTTCAAGCTACGTGCATAATTCCGAATTATTTCTAGGTTGTGCTGTGGGAACGCAATCTCTACCTTTTTCCTTAGATGATTTTAGTTGGGGTTCGGTCAAGGTAGATCAAAAAAACACAAATTTAAAAAATGTAATTTTTAATAAAGGATTATCCGCCAACGTTTTGGCTCAGTCATGGAAATGTGAACTCAGGGACAGGACGTCCTCTCTCATCTTCATGAAGATGGCTTGCGATGTAAGCCGAAACGTTGGCAGATAATCCTTTATTAAAAAATACATTTTTTAAATTTGTGTTTTATGGATCTACCTTGACCGAACCCCAACTAAAATCATCTAAGAATATTATCAACGGTCAAAAAAACTCTCCTCTTGAGCAATCTCTAGCCGTTTCGTCTGTTTGAGAACAGATCTTAGATATTATATTTTATTGGTGGAAACTCGCTTCAGGAGACACAGAGGTGGTACGCATACCCTGGACACTTTAATTCAAAGGCCTCGTCGAGGAAATTGAACAGGCTGAGACGACAGGATTCGAGGTCCGACGTATCCAACTCGACGCGTACGACAGGCCGAGAAGTTCTGAACGAGCCGAGGCGTCCTGGCTCGGTGATCAGAGTCAGACACCTGTGCTCCTGGAAGTAGCGTGCCACCAGGATATCGGCCAGGACTTCCAGTCTGTCCTCCGGCTCATGGCTCAGGAGGCCCGCAAGAAGTGCCCCAGGGAGGAAGAGGAGGACTGCCAATACTTGTCGCCACTGGCCCATCTCTGACCAGTAACAGCCAGCCATTATCACATGATTCAATATTCATGACGATTTTGATATGAAGATTGCCTTGAATTGAAGATACACTGACATAGCCAATCTCTTTGACTTGGACTTGTAGAGCTGACAAGCTACTCAATGTGACAGGGAAATTGGTGGTGAGAGAAACAATAGTTATTACGAACCTCTTTGGTATGTTTACTACGATCAGCTCTACTACCGATTCTTGTACGATTTTAAAAGGAATTCAAACAAAATTTATATCAACGGAGCCAATCAACAATGGATGAGACAATTCTTTCTTGTTAGGCAAATGTATCGTCTCAGGGACTCTATGTATAATACATATATATACCGACACTAAACATATAAACTTATAATGATTAAAAAAAAAAGAAAGAGAGGAAGCACATTATCAGCACACCGTTCTGACCGCCTAATTTTTTTTGTCTACAGATGAAGAATAATACAAAAATATGATTGAGTATTTCCAAGAGCACACACCCCTATGGGTCATTAAAAATATTATAGTGAAAAAAACAACAAAAAATGTTTTTTTAGTAAACGTGGGCGAAGTTACTGTATGAAACAAGGTTTTCCCACAGAAGAAAGCTCCATACTTTCCACATATTACGTTAGATTTATTTTTATTTATTTTTTTTTTTTTTACTGCTGAGCGTTATGGAGATCAAGGACCTCATCAGAGCCCACGAATCTCTTATTGTGAGTGTCAGAGACAGACTCAAAATGATGACGAGGTCCACTGCACTGTGAGTATTGAACATAGGAAAATTGACTGAAAACTGAGCTACCGAGTCCCCATAAGTTTTCATTTAATGAAAGTTAAATTCAAATAATAAATTTAAAAAAAATTAAATGTGAAATAAAATACTTAAATGAGTTTAAGTAGTATTTCAAATCATTGAATCCGACACAAACACATATATTACTTCAACAATTTAAAATTACTTATACTACATTCAAGTTACTTTTTTTTCCATATCGACGTTTCTTACAAGGATCTCGTAGTCCCGTATGTAAGAAGAAAAAAGCATATTTGTACATGTATTACGAACCATCATTTTTATTAAATGTTACATATACTAAAATTATTAAAATAAAAATTTTATTACCAATATTAAAGGTTGTGTACCAATTTTAAAACAATAATAACATCTATTGGCGATACAGAAAACAAAAAAAAAAAATCTTATGGACGGTAGCCAATTAATAGAAGAAACACGTAATGTTTGAGCTAATTAAGAATTAAAATAAAATACATTTTGATATCAAATTAAATTCATTAAGTACGAAACGCTCAATATGAGTACAGAAGTTATGTGTTAGATCTTTCAAATTAATGAAGTCAACAGTAACTAAAATTTTAAATGAATTTTTGTAAATCTACTCCAGTAATAGGTAAATAATTAGCAAGAAAAATGGTCATTCCCTCTCATTTAACCAAAAATATCAACACAATAAAACCGGTTACTTAAATGAACTGATAAAGCTTAAATTTCTGTTCTTGTAAGGTTTTTTCTTTTTTTTAAGTATAACAATGAACTAATTCTCCTTTAAGCACTGAAGAAGCCATCACAGAATGGCTACAAACAACTTTTCGACAAGTCAAGCCTGAAAGAAGAATCTATGATTATTTCTGGAGACCATGGAAGCCTACGTGGACATCCTAATAACCTTTACGAGAGGATCTTGTTCAGAGGAAGAAGAGCACAGACAGGCTCAGTCTCCATTCAATCATAGAAGAGCAATCTATGAATATTTTTGGAGACCATGGAAGCCGACGTGGACATCCTAATTACCTTTACAAGAGGATCTTGTTCAGAGGAAGAAGAGCACAGACAGGCTCAGTCTCCATTCAATCCTAGAAGAGCAATCTAAGAATATTTCTGGAGACCATGGAAGCCTACGTGGACATCCTAATAACCTTTAGGAGAGGATCTTGTTCAGAGGAAGAAGAGCACAGACAGGCTCAGTCTCCATTCAATCCTAGAAGAGCAATCTATGAATATTTCTGGAGACCATGGAAGCCGACGTGGACATCTTAATAACCTTTAGGAGAGGATCTTGTTCAGAGGAAGAAGAGCACTGACAGGCTCAGTCTCCATTCAATCCTAGAAGAGCAATCTATGAATATTTCTGGAGACCATGGAAGCCGACGTGGACATCTTAATAACCTTTACGAGAGGATCTTGTTCAGAGGAAGAAGAGCACAGACAGGCTCAGTCTCCATTCAATCATAGAAGAGCAATCTATGAATATTTCTGGAGACCATGGAAGCCGACGTGGACATCCTAATAACCTTTACGAGAGGATCTTGTTCAGAGGAAGAAGAGCACAGACAGGCTCAGTCTCCATTCAATCATAGAAGAGCAATCTATGAATATTTTTGGAGACCGTGGAAGCCAATGTGAACATCTTACTTCTGCGTGGATCATACTCAGAGGATGAAGTGCATAGATAGGCTCAGTCTCCATTCAGTCATGAAGAAGCCATCACAAAATGAGTGAAAACTCGGCTAAAACAAATTTTCGGCAAGGTCAATCCTGGGAGAAGAATCTATGAATATTGACTAAAATTTCAAGTTTAAATACAAAAAAAGAAACATTTCGCTAGCGTTATATTAAGTACGGAGTAAAGAAACGACACAGCTTGGTTTGCGATGAAATAAATAGTTAAAATCAAATTATCAGCCGTGAGATTCAGACGGATCCATTTAGCTAACCTGTCACCCAAATTTTTTCTTATTCTTTACCTAAAATCGTCATAGGAAAATCAATATTATGACGGATGTTCAGAATTTTGGGAATGAATATACTTGTCTGCACCCTCTCTAGCGTACCTAATTTAAAAAATGATAAAAAAATATGACAATTTGGCATTCAAGCTTGTCTTATTCTGTTAGAAGTGTCAATTAAGAGCTGAAATTGATCTAGGGAGAGCGAGAGGGGGGTTTTAGAGGGTGACTAAAATATGAAAATATAAAATATCTTAATATCTTCATTAATATTAATGTTATTAGAAAAATATATAGAAAAAATTAAATGCTAAATATATTTTAAGTAATAAATATGTATGAAAAACGCTTATTTTAAGAAGATAACTACCTATACAATTGGCTCATACCTTTATTTATTTTATAATTCTACATTTATGTATTTCTTAAAATATTGTTACGAAATATGGTAAGCCTGTTTGGATGACACAGATCCTGCGTGACGGGAATGGACTTCTTGTTTCGGCCCATCATTAGATCAAAATAGATTTGGCCATTTAGTTCACAAATTCAGCCTTCGTGATCTGCTGTGAAACGTTATCATATCCGCTGGAAAAGTACTTCTACCATTCCATAGGTTCTTCCATTACATAAAACTAAAAAAAAAAAAAAAGATATATTTATTTATATAGTATATATCAAACTAAGATGAAACTGTTAATAGACATCTCGTTTCCTTTATTAAATGAATTTTTCTCATTATCTCTTAGGCTAAACATCAAACGATCTAATAATTAATAATGCTTTTATCTAATTAGTATTACCATTGATGATTTACTTTTTAAAAAAGTTCAAAATAAAAGGGAATTTTAAGAAAATAGAATATTAGTTCATTAAGTTATTAATATATGTGTATTTATGAAAATACAAACATACATATATTTATTATTACTCATATAAAATGTATAAGAAAAAGGCTTGTATTATTGGCGCCAGGTATCGTGGCTGGACTACCGACTCTGGAGGTTCGAATCCCGCATCTGGGATCTGGGAAATGTATTGCTTGCCTAGATCTCTGGATATTTATATGTTTTACCCCTCAATCCACGATCCTATGTGGGTGTGTGGGAGAAGAAAGGGTGAAAATATATTAATTTATTACTATAATAAAATAAATTTACCAAAAGTTAGCTTAACTGCATTTCTTTGCAAAGTCTGAGATTTCTCTTACTTCTACTTAAATGTTTCCATGTCTATGAAAATGTGTACGATGAGAGAGAGAGACAGAGAGAGAGAGAGAGAGACAGAGAGAGAGAGAGAGAGAGAGAGAGAGAGAGAGAGAGAGAGAGAGAGAGAGAGAGAGAGAGAGAGAGAGAGAGAGAGAG
>KZ807000.1:524622-535039 GCA_000696205.2 Oncopeltus fasciatus
GGGCGATAGAGATAGAGAGAGAGAGAGAGAGAGAGAGAGAGAGAGAGAGAGAGAGCGTGGGGAGGAGTGACTAAGGGTTAGTGAGAGAGGGTGTAAGGGGGGAGTAAGGGAGAGTGAGTGAGTGGGGAGGGTGAAAAGGAGATAGAATGGGAGAGATGGTGGGGGAGGAGGGAGATTTTGTGCGCGTAAATAAGAATGACTCTTTCTCTTCATATTTTTTCTTTATTGCGAATCAGACAGGATTTAGAACAATGCCTTCTTAAATGAATCAGATTATCTCAAGCCTTCAAAAAAAAAAGAAGATAATTAATGCCCTCGATCAATGAGATAAAATGTATATGAGATAAAAATGTTATACAACAGTCTTGAGCCAGCTGCAAGGGTAACATTTAATGCATTTTATTTCCACCCTGGTTTTCCCTCCAAAATGAAAATATTGGTAACTCTCAGAGATCTATGGATCACTCACCGTGTAGCGTTCATTGTTTTCGTTTATTACCTGGCGTATTACCTATATTTCATTGGGATCTCGAATCTCATCACGCAGAAAATCTGTTTCCCTGAGGGGCCTCCAGGGACGAACGTCGTCTGCAATGTCTCCGCAGCCTTTAAGGAATACAACCGTGAGTAAATATTAATTTAGTTGTGGTTTATTATCCCACGTAAATTTTAAACAATTAATGAGAGGGAATAGAATAAAAAATCTATCTGTCCCAGTCAGGACTTGAACCTGGATCTACTGCTCGCCGGGTCGGAAACATTTATCTGGCTCGTCCCGGTGGTGTAATAANAATATAAATATAAATATATATGTATATATGTGTGTGTATATTTGTAGGGGCAAGGTTTTTTGGTGGTTAAGGTACTGAACTCCTTGGTCAAAATTTGCCAGGTTTAATGTTCACAATGCACATTTGGTTTTTTTCTTTCTGTTTATTTGTTTGGAATGACCTAAATGATTCCTTTTGTGCTCCTAGGGCACGCTCAGTCCTAATTGGCAATCATTCTTCACTGAATAGAAAAAAAGTCAGGCGGTCAGAATGGTGCGCTAACCAAATACCTTCTCTTGTGTGCTGTGGGTAGAGAATAAATATATCCTTAACATTTATTTTCCCCCTGGGCCGATACGTCCTGTTAAAGGAGTGGTTCAGGAAAGTTGTGTGTACGATGCTTGTTAGCTAACTTAATTATATAAATAACATAGGTAGATACCTATGGTTATTTATATCATTAAGACAGTGTTCAAAAGCCCATGGATTTTTTTTTGTGTGTGTGCACTGCACATATACTTTATGTATATATATATATGTATGTATGTAATAGTGTATGAATGTCTGCAAAGGCTCAAATGGCCACTTTTCAGTTTGTATTGACAAAATTTGGCATGCATTTTTGAAATGCAAATAAAAAAAACCTAAAAAACCAAGACCGATACAGAAAGTTTTGTTTACATATAAAATAATAATAATTAAGAAGTATAGAAAGGAGGAATTGACATAACTGTGAATTTTATTTGTTCGGCCTATGTTTAATCGTTCAGAGCAACGAAACTAAACTCAAACAATTAATGAGAGGAAACAGAATATAAAAAACTATCCGTCCTCGCCAGGAATCGAACCTGGACCTCCTGCTATCCGGGCCGGTATGCTAATAAATCCATTACACCACAAGGACTAGCCAGTTATCTCATTCAATTCCCTCTACATTATTATATTCTGTTCCCTCTCATTAATTGTTTAAAATTTACGTGGGATAAAAAACCACAACCAAATAAAATATTTATGAAACTAAACTCAGTTTTGTCCATTCATAACTGGGATGTTTTTCATGACATAAAAAGTTCAAAAACTTCATCAACTAGAATGCTGAGGAATTCTTTGAGTTTACTTAGTTCCGGGGTGATTTTTCAATTTATGTCGAATGTGACATTTTAGCTGCTAAGTTCAGAAAAAAAAAAATTATGTAAAAAAATAAATAAAATAAAACCATAAAAAAAGTATAAATGATCAAACGTAAAAAAACTAAGTTGAGTTAGATTATACGTTTAAAATAGAAAATGAAGAAAGTATCTTGTAAAAAGGCTTTGTTGTGGCAAATTAAGGGCTTGGTTTGTCCTAAGAACTATAGTTAGACATTTTACTATTTAAACGATACTCAAAACATATACTTATTTCTCACAATATATAATTGGGTAAAGGTGATATTTTAAAGTCATTCTTGTTAAAAAATAGTTTATTATAGCTGAAAATAATTAATTAAATTTTAGCTTAATGTTGAAAAAACATTATAAGACTAGTATTCAAAGAAATAGAAGAATACAGTCAGAGAATTCCTTGCAGCTGACTTTTCCTTGCAATGATTTGCGCCATTCCTTTTATCCCCTTTATAATGAAGTTTCTCACATCCTGATCGAGAAGTAAAGGCGAGTACTATCCTATAAATTTTGAACATTAATATCCTTGCCCCGTAAAAAAATAAGGGCAGAGGTAATTTGTTCCTGTCTTCAGGTGAGTCTCCGTTGCTGTCAGCTAAAGTCTTCGTTGTCACTATGTACCCAGGCGGTCTCAATCTTAGAGTAGCGGGCTCCAGCTCCGCCCTTAATTAGCTATTTCCAAGTGTAGAAGCTTGTTCAAGCTCTGTTCAGAGCCTCTTTGTTTAGAATATGATGGAAACCTATAGATGACCACTATCCTATGACAAATCTATTATGGTCGACCACGAGTGGTGAAAAAAGAGTTTATTGCAGTAGGAATTTGCCTAGAACCTAGCCCAATTTCTCAGAACACGTTCCTAATTAGTGTGTCAGTGCGTCCCTCACTGTTTAGCGAAATACAGAGCCTACATTTGATCAGTTAATAACTTTATCTATTAAAAATTTATATATGTACCAAGATTTAATACAAAATCATGAAAACCAATGAAATGAATACCACTATCTTTTTTAAGGGCTAGATACGACATCCTTCCATTTCATTCAAAATGAGCCATTCTGTGTAAGGCATATCTGGAGACCACAAGGAAACATGCATTAGAGCAGAATGTTCTGAGCTTACTGAGTATGAGATACTGCCTTGTTATGAGGATAGGAAATTATAGATTAGAGCAGGAGATTCTGTGCTTATTGAGTCTGTGATCCTGCCGCGCTATGAGAAGAAGAGATTGTGTCTCTTAATGAGAATAGAGGATTGTGGATTTGAGCAGGAGGTTCTGTGCTTACTGAGTCTGAGATCCTCTAATGAGAATAGGGGATTGTGGATTTGAGCAGGAGGTTCTGTGCTTACTGAGTCTGAGATCCTCTCTCCTAATAAGAATAGGGGATTGTGGATTTGAGCAGGAGGTTCTGTGCTTATTCAGTCTGAGATCCTGTCTCCCTATGAGAATAGGGGATTGTGGATTAGAGCAGGAGGTTCTGTGCTTACTGAGTCTGAGATCCTGTCTCTTAATGAGAATAGGGGATTGTGGATTTGAGCAGGAGGTTCTGTGCTTACTGAGTCTGAGATCCTTCTTATACATTTTTACGGTAAACACTTAAGAAAAGGGTATTTTGGAATGTAACTATGATAATTGATAGCTTTCTCCTTTCCTTCTACCTCAGTCTACAGCTAGGTTCAGAGGTCTTTCATTTTACTGTTATTATCCCCTAACTTGAAATATTAAATTCCAATCAATGAAATATAATCTGATTGTACAAGATGTGATAAATGCAGGTAAATTCCTACAAATTGACATTAAAATCCATGAGCACTTCATTTTGGCCTCCCACTTATTTATAATATAAATTATATATTCTTAAAAAATATACTTATAGTATTATTAGTAGGTAAATAAAAATATACTTACTAGTTTACGTAGGGCTGTAATTGATATATCCACAATACTTGTTATATTTAAGTTCAAATGAAGAGTTTTTTTCTGTAGAGATTATTAGTGGAGACTTCTTGTTGGGGTAAGGTCAAGATTGATGCAAAAAAATACAATTTAATAAGTTTATTCTTTGTTTTCTGCCGAAGTTTCGTTTTACATAGTAAGCCATACTCAAGACTATCATGACGACGAGGGGGGACGAGTTGCCATCTAGATCAAATATTCATAAGGTTGATCCAGGTGGTATGACCTCCCTCTTGCCTTCATGATAGCCCTGAAGATGGCTTACAATGTAAGCCGAAACATTGGAAGATAGAAATTTATATGGCCAGAAATTTATGGGACATTTTCTGAAAGGTGAATAATTCTCTTTGCAGAACTGAACACCGTACGCATGACTGTTCGGGAGGTGCTCTCGGGAATAGCGGTCCTACTTGGGGGTTCCTGGAGGGATGTGACGGGACTCTGCCGACCCCTGATCCTGCTGGCCAGCCTCGGCGAGATGGTGGGGCCCGTCATGTGCGTCATTTCCTCCCTCTTCTGGGACTCCTCTTCCTGGACCGCAGTCACAGTGGACAGTCTCACCGGTATCACGGGCAGTCGGCTGCTCGTCTCCGTCTCTGCTTTTTCCTACGTCATAGAACAGACTTCAGAACAACAGAGAGTAAACAAGTAATATTTGTTGTTGTTCACGTAGGCTTCGACGGTCGTTAGATGTATTTACCGTTTCTTCTTCCGGTCAAGTTGTTGATAGTTGCCGAGCTTTCGCAACTCATGTGATGGCTTCTTCAGGGCTGAATAGAGAATGTCCTAAAGAAGCCATCACATGATGTGCGAAAGCTCGGCAACTATAAACAACTTGACACGGTCCAACCCGGAAGTAGAAACGGTAAATACAAGTAAAATTTAGTTCAAACATTTTATCTGTAAAGCGTCACTTCGTGCATATTCTTCAAATTAAATAATGTTTTTGTTAGATTATATTTATTTTGATAGTTATGATCTCATAAAAGGTTCTTAAATTGAATCGTTAAGTTATAAATATTGAAGATAATGTTATTAATAATGGGTTGGGAAAATATTTAATTCGGTTTGTTTCAAATTTTTTAAGCAAATTTATTGATGCAAAACTCAAACTCTGATCAATGAGATGTGTCCTTTTGATGGATAACCTTTAGCCAATTTTCTAGTGAAACCATTATTCCGTCACTTAGGAAGTTCTGCGATTTCTGGGCAAAAATCTGAGTCAAGTGATTTGCACAAGCAAAATCATTTACTCTTTCCACACTAGTTTTACACAATTAAGAAAGTTTTGCAGGTAACGAAACAAATGGTGGTTAAAAAGTAAGTGATTTGGGCCCTGTATCAGTCGTTGAATCCTAAAAACTAGACAGCCAAGCTCTCGTAACAAAAGCTTCTGTCCAATCAGACTGCTCAGTGAAACAAACGTTTTCGTAGTGAAGTGTTTGGAGAAATCCAGTCCTTGCCGAACCTTAAACGAACGGTTGAGAGGTGAGATTTCAGGGTTAGATAGATGTTGCTTAGGAATATGCGCTTGTGCTTGTATGAAAGACCAGTACCTCACTCGGTCAAATACCTAGTGGCGTCTAAGAATGCTCCAGGATAGAATTGTTTTCGCTCCAGGGAACAGTGTAACGCTGCTGAACATTTGAATGCGGGGAACGGCAGCCAAAGAATATTAAGAAGAATATTAAGGAATTAATTATTTTTTATACTATTTATTATGTTACAGGCATCATTCGTTTTAGAAGAACTTTATCAAATACCTTGAGTAATAAAAGGAGAAGGCTGATTGGTCGATAGGATGATGTATTGTGAGCAGGTTTACCGGGTTTGGGAAACAGGATTATTTCAGAAAATTTCCAGAGAAGTGGAAAGTGGGTGGTTCGAAGAAAACAGAAAGGTAAGAAAACTTGTAGAGGTAAGGCAGATAAACAATAGTGTTTTGGAGTAGATTTCGAATTACTAACCCAGTGATTAAGTTATAGCCGGGTGCTTTGCGCTTAGGCAGATGGTTAATAATATACTTGACCTTAATCAGCAAGGACATTGGTAATGGTGTGTCCAGTGTCTTCTAAGCCCCTGCGTTTTTGGACAAATTATCAGGATCTGTATGAGGAGTAAATAATTGCTTTAGAGGCTGGAAAAACATTTGGGCCGTGTCTTTGTCCAAAGAGGCCCAGGAACCACCATCTCGTGGAAGGTTCATGATGTTTAGAAATTCCGCAAGTTGCGGTCCAGAGGGATTTTTCTGCTGCTGATTATCCTTTTAATCCAAAATCCTAAGAATAATTGGAAATTCTTCATGTTATGTCAACAACTCTGACCTCCATCAAGATTTTAATATCCCTTTCGTCCAAGATCTCTTCTCCATCCGCTTTTGAGTTTTCCATAGTAAACTCCAATCTCATCCTAATCCATTGCCCGATCTCTATTCCTATAATCTCTCCAATCCCTATAATCAACCCCGAAGACTAAAGCGAAGTTCGCCTCGTGACCTCCTGGGCTATAATACCTGACTCAACTAGAACTGGGGTCGATGGTCTCTTTTTCCATGCGAAGTGATTTTCTTTTGTTATTATTATTATTAATGTTATTATTTTTTATTTTTCCCTTGGAGTTGCGGTAATGGCCATTTTCTCCCCTAGAGGTCGCCTGTATCTCCAACAATCAGGTGGTCCTCGAGAGAAAGCTGTAATTCTAGTCCCACTGCCGTGACCTGTGCAAGCTCCCTTGGTGACGCCATAGGTTATTAGTGAGATACATCTGGTATTCTCTGAAAGTACGAACGTAAAAGGGAGAAAGTATTGGTAATGTTGAAAGCATATAATGAGAGGACCAATGTCCTACGAGAGGAGGCACTTAAAGGCAGCCACCTGCTTCCAGATGACAAATCCTGTACTTATAAGAGGAAATCCTACTTTCTAGGGAAATTCAGAATGGCCTAGAAGGTTTTTTACAGTTATAAAAGCGGCTCGCCAGAGCCCTCGAGTCAGTGACAGATGTGCTGACAATCATCGCGCGTCTCAGAATATCTGGGTGGTAGTTCCTTGCCAGTGAGGCAACGTGAGGAAAGACGTGGAGGACATCCCAGAAGTGGCCCTCGCATGGAATCCCCAAGGCCAGTGAAGACGAAGTCGCCCCAGGAAGAGGAGAACCACTGTGGAATCCAAGTCCATAGAAAAGAGCTGGATGAAGCTACGGCATCCGGCTCAAGATAAGGACATCTGGAGGACAACAGTAGAGGCCCTATGTTCCTCTAAGGAATTAATTCATCAACTAAACATGCTAGTCCTTAACTTTAACTATCTCTATTTAGTTACTATATAAATAATGTTTTGTTTCAAATAACATTATAAAATGTAATAATGTTGTTGTAATTTTTCCTACTTTAGACTCTCATTTTTGGTGGGGTGTACGCTTTTCGGAGGAGCAGTGGCTAGCGCTTCAGGAGGGTACATCCTGAGCGCTCTCAACTACAAGTGGTTTTTCGTCCTGGTGATAGCCATTTTCGTGCTTAATATGGGCTTGACCTTCCATGCGATTCAAGGGGAGAAAAGACGTGATCAAGGGCAAAATGTGAGTGTAATATCCGTTTTCACTCGCCTCAAGAGGATCTTTAAGCCGAGAAAGAACTTCATGGTCACCTGGATTCTTCTCATCGCAAACCTCTCATTTTCTTGCGCTGTGAATGGTAATGGCTATATTTTATTGTTATCAATCATTTAACTTGTATTTCTCATTAAATATATATCATACCCTACGTGTACAGTTTATGTCACACTTTATTGAATAACTCCATACTACAGGGGAATAATTTGTAGTTAGATCCCCAGAATATGACAGACAGTCATGTATGCTCCTTCGGTATTCAGCTTATTTGATACTCAGGAGTTAACATATTTTTATAGCCTTAAAATAAAATTATACGAGTCTTCAATATATAAGTGCCTTTAAACTTCTTAATTGTTAATTTTTCTTACAATTTAATTGAATGACAAATTTTATACTTAATCAATAAAAATGTTGTTATAAAAACACTTCACTTAGATATTTGCAAAGGATCTCGAACTGTTATTGTATTGTTGCTTTTACTAATAAATAAAAAATATTTTAAAGGTGTTTTACATAGTATCAGCAAAAACTGTTTACAGCTACATACATAAAAGTTTAAAATATAAACAACAATTTATAAATAATTTAAAAAGTAAGGTAAATTCGAAAGGCCCTTCTGACTCCTTGGGATAACAGGTGAGAGGCTGTTCAGATGTAACCCAAGTACTGGACTGGATGCAATTTCGAGAATTAGAAAATTTTCTTAATTAACTTTATAAATATTATTTTTTTGTGGTATTTAATCCCACGTAAATTTTACTAATTTTTAGTGCAAAGGAACAGAATAAAAAATGTAACTGTCTCGAGTCAGGACTCGAACCTGGATCTCCTGCTATCCGGGCCGGTACATTTAATTATGCTATCGGGACCAGTCCTGGCTGGGACAGTTAGATTTTCTATTCTGTTCCCTCGCACTAAAAATTTGTTTCTTAATTAACTTTGCCCCATTGAGTATTTGATGTCTAGCCGACAATCGGTCTTTCGAGCTTCCGAATCTGCAAGATGTTCTGGAGCCTTGAGTATTAGTGCCTGTTGAGTAGTAAGGGGTGAAGCATCTGGCTTCCAGGACACCATTTACAGACATTGTCAAAACCCACCCGGCGTCCTGGAAGTGAAAGGCAACTCACTGTTAGGTCCTTAAACTCAACTTCGACTGTTACAGGTGAGGCTGCAGTAAGTCATTCCTTCCTCCAGAAAAAGTTACACTTGAACCCGGAGAAAGCTGGGCTCCTCCATTCGTTTAGATCAGTTTCGTCCTGCATTAGTAAGCTTAATTTCATCTTAACTATAGTAATGTAAAATTAGAAGATAACAAAAAAAAAAAAAATCTAAATATTAATTTAGTTGTGGTGTATTATCCCACGTAAACTTTATACAATTAATGCGAGGGAATGAAATAAAATTAATATTTTAATATTTATGGATGAAAATCAAAAGTAAATGTCAGCTCCTTCGAGCATAAGACGATATATTCGTCTTTCTCGTAGTGTGTTTGGAATTTAATAAGTTATCTGGCTAGTCCCGGTGGTGCAAGTGGTAGCATACCGGCCCGGAAAGTAGGAGATTCAGGTTCGAGTACTGGCTGGGACAGATAGATTTTTTTATTTTTATATATTTATTATATTTTATCTATTCCTTCGCATTAATTGTCTAAAAAATGTCATTCCGTATTATATTTTTGTTCTGTTTCAGTGACTTACCTAGCAGCACCGTTCCTACATGGGGTGTTGCATTTATCAGAATTTGGAATAACTATTTTCTGTACTATCCCATCGGCCATTTCCTGCATTTGCATGGCCTTTGTCTCGACATTAACTGAGGCTTATATATGTTAGTAATTCTAGTTTATTTATAGTTATTTAATATTATCCACACTCGTATTTTATACATATACATTAAGATACTTAATCACGCTAATCTAATTACGCCCAAATAGCTTAGATTGTTACAGCCTTTTGACAAGCTACCCTCAAGTAAATCAAGCCATTTTCGTAAAATAATAAGCTAAATAAGCTCTGATCATATTTAGGAAATACTAAATAACTGTCAATTATAAATTGATAATTTAATAATATATTTATCCATTATATAAGGACTAGCTCCGCAATAAAATCGTATTGTAACGTGTAACAATATATTGTAAATGGATTTATGAAATCTTTCTGGCTTCTGCTGGCAACTCACGAGGAAGTAATCCTCTACAGAACAAGAGTAGACACAACTTGAAGCGCCTTATACTCTCTTAGTCAATAATATATATGTATGTATAAACATATAAAGACAAATACACTGCCTTAAGGATCTATCTGTTACATTAATAATAAATTAGGCTTTAAAAGATTCCTACAAATAAAAACAGCTTTCTTCTCGTTTTCAAATTATCATGAGATAGAACTGATAAATGGCAGTTTAATGCAGTATTTATTATAACACTGATACTAAATAATAACAAAAAAAATGACTTAATTTTTATGACTCTTAATTTTACTTGGAGGGAGTAAAAATAAAAATAAAAATTATCAAATACACTGAAACTGAAATAATTATATCAATTAATTTTTAAGTAATAAAAGCCAATGATTTATGTTAAACGTTATGGGGTTCATACAATTGTCCCTACGTCCTTTTTCTGACTTCTTGCCCTGAAATTCCCTACCTGCGTGCGATATTGTCGCATTATGTGATGAGATCCGTTAGTCTACAAACAACTACTCACCTAATGGAGTAAACCCCTACTGAAAAATCACAGGTCCTTCAAAATTAGCCGGGATAGGAAGTAGGCGATACCATCATCCTGCTAGTGAGAAAAATAAACAATAGATCTCTGAGGTCTGGCCAAGCGTTCATTAGTATAGCCCGATATGGTTAAAGATCCCTCAGTTTTATATCATTAACCAAAAAAATTCGTATATATATA
>KZ807000.1:556817-568711 GCA_000696205.2 Oncopeltus fasciatus
ATATATATATATATATAGATTAAGCAACAGAAGTACAGAAATACTCAAAACAATTTCAATACAGCTCTTTTATCTTTAAATACTATGCCATGAACTCTTAAGTGTGATAAATATAATGAAATGAGTATAATTTGAAAAAAAATGTCCTTTAAATAATAAGACTAAAAGTGTATAATAATTAAAAATATTATTGAAATATGTAAAAGCTCTCCATTCTAAACCCCAATGAAGAACCTAAAGAAATATAAAAATTCATACCTGCAAATAGCAGACTGACTGTACGCAGGGCCTTCTGTGATGCTTAGTGCTTGGCCTACCTGGGTCTGGGTGAGACCAAGAGAGAGCCTTCGAAGTTTGAATGCTTTGGCAAATTCTTTTATCTCATCCAAATTTATTCCATCCACAGTGTTTCCTCGACTTTCTGATATCATTGGTTGATCTGAGTAAAAAAAATAAATGTAAATCTCATTAGAAATATTCTCAGGGCTAATGAATACATGACTTCTTATATACATAATTAAACTTGGCATGATTTTTTTATGCCTGTGTTTTGTTCGCAAGTATATGTGAGTTTGTGACAAGACTTTCTATAAATGGATCCAATGAAGTTAAAGCTCCCTGAGAAAAAAAAGTAGATAGAGTGCAAAAACCAGCCAAATTAAAACTGAAAAATTATATCATTCTGGAAATTAAAAAAATATTCTTTATCAAAGGTTGGAGTGCAGCAGAACCTAGAAAGTTAGAAGTAAGCCAACCATTTAGACGGAAGATTTTCTCGGTCTCCTTTTACCCCAACAACAGAATAATTCACCGAGACCCGCAAATCCCTTTTTTTCACCTAAATTNATGAAAAAAAAGTCCCGATTACAAGTATACCATGCAATTCAGATCCAGACTTATTAAATAAATAAATTACATTATTATTCTGGGATAGAATGAAAATAAATAAAGGTCATCTAACAACTGTTTATAAAATTTTTTGAAATAATTCTGAATTTTAATTGTAATAGCAACCTCCATCAACTGCATGAAATATTAATTAGATAATATAATTTATATTCATATTCATAATTATCTGTAAATATATAAAACATGTATAACAATAATTTTTTGCAATGTTTAATAATATGTTTATTCTCATTAGTTTTTACCTTCATTATCTCAATAAAATTATTTTGATTCTAAAATAATTCGTATTTTATTCTAACACTTTTAAATTAGGATACTCCAGAGAAGTTATAAAAATTTTTCAAAATGTATTTAAATTCATAATTACCTAAGGCATTAGTACCAAAATAAATTCTAATACATATTATACATTTTTATAGATAAATGGTTGAATTATAGATATCTTATAGGTTACAAAAGTATTATATCAAAGATTAATTAGATATATCTAGTAAACTGGATATTATATGCATGACAATATTTGAAAGAGCCTACTTCAGAAGCAATGATATTTCTCTTGATGAACACAAGTTGTCCACCTTGTTAAACATCAAATTAAGATCACATGGAATCTTGAAATAAAGATAATTTGCCCTTTTATTACTGCAAAAATCCTATAAAAAAGAAATAACTGAATGTACATAAAATAGAACTTACTTGACTCTTCCATAAGGTCCAAAGGTGATGGGCTCTGCTGATAAGGAGGAGGTATAGGTGGTTTTGTCGAGCTAGTAGTAATTGTCAGGTCACTGTTGCTTGCAGCTAAGCGACTAATTGTGTTGAGAGGGGATGAAGAAGGGTTGGATGTTGAACCATTGCTTATTCCATTAATTGGAGGAGATTTTGAACAATTAGGCATTCCACTCTGTAAATAAAAGAAAACTATAAGCAAAGTAATGAGTCATTAAACATATAACGAAAGAATGTGTGCTTGTTGAAACATTTTACTGCTTAGATAAGTAGTAATTTAAAATGAATAGTGATATATGTAAAAAATTGAAGGATGATTTAATCTTTTAATAGTTTAAAATCTTATATAAGAATTCTGGAGAATAAAGTCCATAAAAGATTCACAATTAGTACAAACAATGTCTTGAAGGCATCCTTCAATGTTTGTACAACTTGAAGAATTAGTACAAATATAGTACAAAGTTACAGAGTTAGTATTTTGTACAAGTACGAAATTTTTAAAAGATGCTTTTAATGCTCTGCTGAAAGTCAGATGATATATAACGCAAAATCAAATGAAGGCCCAGATCAATCAAATTTACAACTATGTCAATGAAAATAGATAAGTTGATAAAATATTTATTCAATTTATATATCCAGAAATCTAAATATACATTGGAACTTGGAAATTTCATATAATAAGCATAATTAATGTACCAGGTATAAATGAATAAATTACTGACATCATTGTCAGTAACGCATCACTATTTCATTAAATATGTAAAACATAATACATAATACCGATACACATAATGATACTTTCCTTAAGAGCTATTCTATATGTATAGAAAGAAATATGATAGCAAGAATAGTATTACTTACTGAGGAGTACTGGTTTAGACTGAGAGGAGATTTCTGAGGTTGCTGTTGGCAAAGTTGCTGGGCCACTTGATTTTGATGCTGCTGCTGCTGTTGTGATTGCTGCTGCTGTTGTTGCTGCTGTTGAGCTTGTTGCTGCTGCTGCTGATGTTGTTGCTGCTGTTGTTGTTGTTGCTGTTGCTGCTGCTGCTGCTGCTGCTGCTGCTGTTGATGTTGTTGTTGATGATGTTGTGCTTGTTGCTGTTGCTGTAGCTGCTGTTGATGTTGCTGAAATGCATTCAATAAGTGCTGCTGGTGCTGCTGTGCATTATGCCCATTAAGAAGGTGAGGCAGGGGATTCGCTAAATTGGCTCCAAGGCCATGATTTCCACTGTGTCCTGAAATAATTAAATAAAAATTATTTAATCCTTTTAAATATTTCTTTCAAGATTAAAAAGCACTAGTCTATATAAACTTTTTTTTCCCCCAGCCTAGAGCTAAATTAAAATTTTTTTTAAAATATACCAAATTATTGAGAATATATAATAAATAAATAACAAATATTATTAGAAAAATAAGAATAAAGTATATTAAACACAATTATTGCCATGTGTTATGTTATTTATGGAATTATTTTGCATGAATTAATTCTAAGTTAGACGGATAAAAATACCATTATCAGCATTTTTCCTATTAGTAAAAGCAAAGTTATTTTGAAGGAGTATAATATCCATTAATTAATTTCTGTATATATATCTCATATTCCTAGATTAAAATTTTTCTTAAAATCTGTACTATAAAATTTAAAAATGTTAAAAATTTAGTTAATACAATAACATTTATGATACTGCATTTTGACTGATTTTCATGTCAGTTTTGGATCAATTCTAAGATTATCTTAATTTATTTACTTTTAGTGACAGAAAATAACATAATATGAACTACTGTAATAAATATTAAGAAGAACATTATTTGAGAGATATATTGCTATTAATAATAAACATGCTATTTAAAATAGTATTTTTATTAGCTGATATTTTTTCAAACTTATTCAGGAATCTTTACAATTACTTTAGAAGAACATGAAAGAGGGGAAAAAATATTACCCAGCCAATTGATTTGATCAAAGGAATTTAAACTTTACTGATGTAAATTACAATAAAATGATATTTACAATTTTAATTTTTTAAATTTATTACTTGCTTATTAATTAAGGCTAATTAAGGTATTCAACAATCATTTGGAAATTTGGAAAAATATAATTGATATAATAAGCCATAACGAACAGAAGTTAATCCTAAAAAAGTGAGGAGAAAGTTTTGTGCATGCAGTGAATATGTGAACAGATCTTTTAGAATTCATTAATTTTAATAAATCTAATTATTTCAAAATTCTAATCGAATAAGATATTCCATTTATTCATTAGCTAGTTTAAATTTTTAAATCAAAATTGTTAAAAGGAATTCTTAAATTGTAAACATACCACCATTATGTGCATACTGATGTGCTAGGTTTGCCAGAGTTGTCGTCATTACTTGGCCATTACTCATGGGCATGTTGACCATCTGATTATTTGTTACAGCATTGATAGGAATTGTGAGAATAGTCTGAGTTGCAATACCTGAAATATATTTTCTTTTTAAATATTTATTAATGGGATAGGAGTATTCAGGTATATAAACCTTTTTGAAAACTTTAATAGTTATTAGTATGACTTTTTTTAAAATATACTGCATTAGTTAATTTAAAAAAAATAATAAAAATGTAATAGTTTAAAAAAAATTGCATTATTAATTTGAAATAAATTTTTCTCAAAAGAAATCTCTAGCTAGTAAGTTCTTTAAGAAAATAATGATAATTGCAATAATAAGCTTTTCATTTGAATTTATTTATATGTGTTAGAATGCACAACTGTTACTTAAGCACCGAAGGAAAAATAAGCCAAGATAGAAATAATTATTCTGTGCTAAATCATTACTTTTGAACTGAAAAAATAAAATAAAAGTGAAATGAATATGAAAAGAAAGCAAAAATTGATATTTCAATGATATATTATAAGCTCTACTTTCAGTGTTTCAAGTTTTCTGAATAACAAGGTAAATATGAGAATATTTAATTTAAAATTCATGTCAGAAATGTACTTATTTTTCAGTTTTAATAATAATGTGAACTTGAATTTCAAAAATTAAATTATGGGATCCAGGCAAACTGCCAATTCTGAAATTTGATAGAATTAATAATCATTTAAAGGAGAGTAACAAATTTCTTAAATTATTTTTAATTCACATTTAAGTTCACAAGTGAACCAGCGCTCCTGTTGGTTAAATTTTTCTTAAAATTTCTTGTGAGAACAACTTAACTGCAGTCTTTCAAAACTCATTAAAACAAATATGTAATAGATTGAACATTATATTTAAAGTTAAATCCTCACCTTGAGAAGTAGGTATAAGGAGCTGTGCACCCTGGATACCTTGGATAATTTGTCCGGAAGCTAGTATTAGTTGTGGCATAGCAGTTGGCTGTGGTGGTGTTAAAACTTGCTGGGCAGTGGGTAGCAAGTTTGTATTCAAGTTATCTGGAAAATAATACAAGTTTATTCGTTTTATTTTTCAACAAAAGGATGAGGAATAATGCATGCAATTTACCTAAATTAAATTACCCTAAGTCGATATATATATAAAATAGGATATATATGGATATGGATTATTATATACTATAGATTGATATGTATAGATCAATCATTCCTTCTGGCATTTTAAGATCAATTATTTAAACAAACACCATAGCCTTATGGTCATAGTCTATAGCTTGTGCTTATAGCTCTTAGCCATAATTTAGATTCCATGAGAGGGTACAAAATACAGCTTATATATGGTCCGCTTGAACAGACTTATAATAGAAGGATCCATCAATTGAGATTTATTGTTAAAAAGGGCAAAAATGACACTATGATGTCATATCCATTTATGTATTTGCAAGCAACTAATCAAATTCCATTCCCATTTTTTATATCTATTCGGAGAAAGCTTCTGAAGCACCAAGTGCATGGAAGAACTTTGAAGAATTCATTGGAAACATTTGGCTGCAACCATAGGAAAACAGATATACAATTTATAATTATTTTATACTAGAGTAATATTGTATATAATGTAACAAAATAGTGTAGAAATAACCATATGTAGTAATTTAATGTGTTAAAATTTTTCATTTGTATTTAAACTATTTTGAAATTAAATTGGACAATTTGGCTGTTAAATAAATGACTTAAGCTTTATGTTATCTCAAAAAAAAAAAAAAAAATGCTTCGAAACTCTATTAAATAAATATGAACTCTAAATTAGATATGTGCTAAAAAGTGAAAGGAATTCGGTAAGAGAACAAAAAAATGTCCATTTTGATCAAGTAATAACCTAAATGGTTCAAAGCCGATATTGCATAAAGAATGACATTTAATTATGTTTCACATGCTTTGTTCCTTTTTTAAAAAGTTAGATCCAAATTTCCTTCATAGAATGCGCTGTAGGCCTAGCGCTAGTGTACCAGATGGTGGTTTCTGCTAAGTGGTCTTTGACTGAGCCGAATTTACTGCTATTAAGTAGAGATTTAATTCATACTTTAATGCTCTAAACAATGTAAACAATTCAGAAAAGTTATAATATTTAAAACTAAATCCGCAAGAATTTTTAATAATGACGGTCTGGTTTGATTGAAATAATTGCTTGATGCTAATTGGAAAAATAATTATTGAAAAAAAAAAGTAATCAACTTTTATGAATATTTTGAAGCAGTGAAGGTCTCTAATCTTTCTTCAGCAATAATGTATACTAAGTTATAAAGGGGAACACAATTAGAAGCTGACCAAAATGAATATTTGATTCATTGGAATTATACTCATTTGTAAATTCAAATTTAAGTTATTCAATTAATAATAGAAGAAAGGAGAAACAATACCAATTAAGAAAAATATTTCAGGTAATTGGACAACAGAAAGCCGAGACTAGAGCAACGCTAAGCTATGTGTTTATTATGCATAGCTGTCGCACGCATCCAATCAATCTATAATCTTTAATAACGAGAAAACGAAGCAATGAATATGTATATCATAAATAAAATCCGATGTACCATATTAAATTGGGGGAGGGAGAGGGGGAGTAATCTTCGTACGTTGTATAATTACATAAGGCTGACCTCGTTTCGAGGCGGGTTTCAGTTCCCCAGCCGGATGACGCATACAAATTAGCAATTTCCAGTGCTTCTAAGGCTGATTAGAAGGGTGGGGAAAAATCTTATAGGCTTGCTCACATGGCTTGTGGGTCTCGTGAAATCTGAAGAAGGACTGGCAAGTGGAAGACACTCAATGGTGAACTTCTTCTGATGTGAGCTTCAGTAAATGTTGACAAGTTTCAAACAATTAATGAGAGGCAACAGAATAAAAAAAAAATCTATCTGTCCTCGCCAGGAATCGAACCTGGATCTCCTGCTATCCTGGCCGGTGTGCTAAGCCGTTACACCACAAGGACTAGATATCTCATTAAATTCCCTCTACACTAGCGAGAGCCTAACTTACGAGAAAGACGAGAACTTCGTCTTAAACTCGAAGTAGCTGACATTGTCATACATTTTGCCGACTCTCGTCATTTACTTTATTAACTTTTAATTTATAAATATTTTATTTGGTTGTGGTTTTTTATCCCACGTAAATTTTAAACAATTAATGAGAGGGAACAGAATAAAAAAATCTNAAAATTTATAAATATTTTATTTGGTTGTGGTTTTTTATCCCACGTAAATTTTAAACAATTAATGAGAGGGAACAGAATAAAAAAATCTATCTGTCCTCGCCAGGAATCGAACCTGGATCCCCTGCTATCCGGGCCGGTGTGCTAAGCCGTTACACCACAAGGGCTAGCTAGCTATCTCATTCAATTTCCCTCTCATTAATTGTTTAAAATGTACGTGGGATAAAAAACCACAACCAAATAAAATATTTATAAATTAAAATTTAATAAAGTTGACAAGTTTCTTTCAAGAAGTAGCTATGACAGAAGGGTTTGTCTTTCAAGACCGGCGCTAAGCCTTCGAGTCCCGCGTAGGGCGTTGGATTTGGAGGAATAAAAGCCTACTTTGTTTTTTTTTTTTTTTTTTTTTTCTCCCTCCTACTTCTGCCTCTTTTAGTGAAAACAAATCTTAGGGACGAATTGCTATTTGATTAGCTGTCCTTAGCTATTAGGGAGATGCAACTTATACGTACACCTTCCAATGGAGATCCTTTTACCCCTAAATATGTGCGGTTGCTTTGTTTACTTTTGTACGTTTAGCTGCAATGAGGAACTTGAGAGAGTGCAAAAACAAACTTCTAACCGTACCAATAGCTAGCCTCTCGTTTCACGAGACAAACTAGTTATTCGTTTGATCGTGCCCAATGAGTGGCAGAAAACAGACAGAACTTCATAAAACTACTTCAAATGTTAAAAAAACGAAAAACGAGAAAAACATAGCTGCTAAGATATATTGAAAAAATAGCACGAACATATTAAAAAAAAAAAAAAAAAAAAAAAAACGAAATAAAAGATAATAGAAGCCAAGTACTAGTATAATATATATGGTACCCAATCCACCAATATTAGAAAAATTTCGACATTAGGGGTAAAGTTTACGATAACGGATCATGTATTTGAATATAGTCATGTACTTTACTTTTAAACAAATATAAGAGACAAAGAAAAAAAAAATATACATAATTCAATTAAGTACAGTGCTTTTCTCTGTAAATTAATATATTGAAAGACTCAAAAGAATACAATTTTTGTTAAACAAACATATTATCAGAGGCAAATAAAATTATATACTCTCAAACGAAAAAGTCTTTTTCCATATAACCATTAAAAAAAGAGAAGAAAAATGAATTCAAGGGTCACTCCCTTCAAATATCACTGCTGCAGCAATATTTTATCACATGCAGTTCAACTTTTTTATTTTTTTTTTTTGCACTAATTTATTTTTTATTGCATTCTCCCTGCTCGTTCTCTATTCAAAAGTGGATACAGAAAAAGCGATTTCTATTATGTCAATTTTAATTTTCTTTTTCAGCACAGTACATAACACGCCGGCAATTAGTTAATTGGAGTTGAAATCCTTTGTTGGATTAGTGTTGGGAAATGGGCAGTAATTTAATTGTGTATTTTTTTTTTTTTGTAATTTACATCCTTGTAAAAAAGCATGAGTGAAGGGGGGGGGGCCGACGAATTGAGTACAGTAATTGACGACAGTAATGGAACGAATCAATATTCCATTTAAAGGAGGTACATGACAGAGACCGTGACTAGGTTCCAACGAGGTCTCACGCAAATGTACAGAACCAGCGTTCAACTAATTTCCGAGCTTCTTTTTTTTTTAATCTCTTTTCTTTTGTTTTTCTCATTTTTACTTTTTATTTCAGCCTTCAAAGATTTTAATGGGACAAATACAGTTGCTTTTAATATTGTCTACGAAGTGTTTCGTATTTATAAAAGGTTTCAAAGAATTTTTCGCAATTTAAATAATGTATTCCTGTCTTAGGGAGAACTTCTCAAGGGATGCTAGCATGGGATGCTTAAGGGAAAGTTTGTAGAAATTGAGAGAATCGTAAATTGTAACTTACTATTACTTGTCTGTATTACTTACTGTTCATGTTTTTTTTTTTATCATTAAAATTCAGGATGGGATTTAAAACAAATTTTTTCGATGTCTAGAGAGGAGATCAAGGGGAATGAAGGAATATAAGAAAAAGATAACCAGTAAAATACCTGGACTACATCATAGTTACGTCGAGAAATGCTTAAAAAATAATTGTATTAAAAGTAAAAATATGCATCAGGTTTGTTTAGTATTGTTTTATATCTTTAATAATTAAATAAGAAAAATGAAATTAACTATTTTTAAAGATTAGTTTTACATTAACAAATTTTAAACTTAGCAGTTATTAGCTAGTTCTTAGAAGTACTAAACAGTTTTATATATTTAAATTATTTTGAGTTTAGCTTCTTGGAGAGATTTGTTCACATTTGTACCCTTTAGACACTTTGGAACAAAACGTTTTGATTATTTATCGATTTTAGTCAGAAGAATCTAAGAATATTTATTTTTTATTAAAGAAAAAAAAAAACAGAAAACCTAATAGATGTAATTTTTACTATTTAAAGAATATTAATTTTCCCATTCATTTTTGCCTGAAATTAGATGAGAAGATGTGAGAGGGAGATATAGAAATAGACCAAATCTATCTATCTATCATTAATATTGTTGCAAATATTGAAATGAAAAACTTATGAAATGAGGTCCCAGGGTAGCTCAGGATCTTCTCGCAATCCTGACGCTGCGGTTTCCCTGCCCAGGACAATCCTTTATTTACAAATAAAGCCACAGGTGAACCTGAGCCATGGGTGATTAGAATGGGGTGGCAACCTGTAGATAACCCCTCCCTTCATGGCCCTAAGTGGTAGAAAGGCATGCTAACACTATAAACAATAAAATATTTATAATTTTCCGCCCATTATTATGATATATAATGGGCGAAAAGTTATAACACATGGAATATGAGAATTGATCGTTGATATAGTAGTAGGGAAAATGGTTGGGATGCATAAAATGAGGTTTTTTTTTAATTATAAAAATACATTTTTGAACCAAAATAATTTATTTTGGGCAATGTATCGACCTGAATTCCAGACCTACTTGATGGCCGATGGTTGATTCTTGTCTCACTCTTCGCTTCCATACAGTCTAGAGATGAGCTCACCTTTTGACCACACTCTCTCTAATTTGTATGAGCAATCAGTCATTCATTCTTCTCTATGTCAATCTTTAGTGAAACATGGGAACTCTACTAAGTTAACGCAGCACCTGCGTGAGCCGGATCTCTTCCGGGCTAAAATGAATAGGGATTATGTTGAATGTGCTTCACAAAGAAAGAAGTGAACAAAACAAAAAAAAAAAATAGATATTGTTTGGAATATCAGCAACATGAGAGACCAGTACAGATCTCATGATAAATGAGTTTACTGTATTTCAGAATAGTCCCGTGGGAGTAATTAATTTAGGGAATATCCAATATTTGACTCAGCTACCTTGAATTATGTTCACGCTTTCAGCAGTAACAAGTTTGCACTCATAAAAATGAACTATTAGAAAATATTATTTGATCATATATGTCTTTTATTAAAATATTAGGTCAACAACAAGATTTTAAAATACAGCACTTGGATTATAAAAATTGTCTTGGACATTCTTTGATTATTATATCTGGTATAAAATTTAAAAAAAATATAAGGTAGAAATTTGAGTATTTATGGAATTTAATAAATGAAACCATCATACAGTTGCTTTGTAAACAAAGCCAATTTTTCGTTAGACTCATTAAAGATGACTTGGTAAAAATATTTTTATAAATGTATAATTTGATTGTACATAGTGTGTAGACAATGAGTATGATTGTAAGATGGTCTTGTGAAATCTAGGTTCAAGAATAATGAGGCGGAGTTCACAAATATCTTCCTTTAATAAGAGTTTTTCATAGATATATTATAGACCATAAATGTTATCAAATTACATTTTTCTCCATATATCTCCTATAAATATTTTCGTACCTCAAATAAAACCAAAGATACTAATGTTACAAATTTTGGACTTCCTCCAAAAATCCTCCTCATCCTATTCAATTAAAATGAACTTGTCCAACGGTTTACAATAGCAATCCTAAATATGAAATTTGATTTCCATATTTTAAAAATAAGAAGGCTGCTCGACCTTTTTACATTCATTTTTAAATATTTTTATTAATATACATTTTTGTTTCTGTTTTATAAAAACGTCAGAGAATATAAACACAATCAAATTTTGCAATATTATCCCCTCTACCGACTTCAGGCATTAGCGAAATCATCCACCAGTTTGAATTGTTTATACAATATTTTGTTCCTTTATTTCAAGAGTCATAGGTAAGAGGGCATACATATAATTATATGTATATATACACACACATATAATTTATAAGTAATACAATACAAATGGTACAAACCATATTTATGATGGATCAGTAAATAACTGAAGAAATGAAGAATTTTTAAAAAGTTGCAATTATGCCAACCTGAATAGGTTGATTCACAACAATTCAGCCCTTATTAGTCCATACTTTTCTGAGATGTTTTAAGATAATTTCTATTTTAATTATCATAACATGACATTTTTGTCATACATCTGCTAAACTCATGTTTTTTTATAAAAAGAATCTGTTACCTTAACAAAATTCTATTGGATGATTTTTCGGGATGGATGTTGATAAGTGGCATTTTGTAAGTATTAATATATTAATTTATAATCATTATATGCTTCTCAACACTTTATATATTTTATATATATGACAGAGACCGTGACTAGGTTCC
>KZ807000.1:598469-614614 GCA_000696205.2 Oncopeltus fasciatus
GATTTTTTGGGTTACATAAACTTATTTGAATAACTATTTTAATGTTAGACATTTAATTACTTATCGTAAAACTTAAATAAAACAGGGAATCTGCTAAAATATTCTTTAACTTGTTTACACCCACATTAGGAATATGCTACCAGTAAATATACAATACAAACCGAACGGTAAACATTTATAATCAAATATATAAATAAATTTAATCTGAACAAAAAAAATAAGAACTAGAAACTCGACCATTTTCTAAATCTCATCGTTATTATCGTATTTATAATACAAGTAATGCCCTTGATGGGTAATGAGGGGTGGAGGCTTTATTTTCTGCCGCAAGTCTCTATATTTTAATAGCTTAGATACGAAATAAATAAATAATTGTAATGATGTTGAATCAGTGAGATTAAAAATGCATCTGAAATCAGGGAAGAAAAAATCATTTACTTGAAAGGAATCTGAGAACAACCCCTCTGAGGAAAATGAACAAAGTTGAGTACCACAACCCCCTCTGCCTTCTTTGTTTTTCCTTTTTTCTTCCGATTCAACGAGGTTTCCTACTTAATTTCTCGACTTCTCTACTCAATCCTCTTCAGTGCTCCTTTCGCCTTGAGTTACTCTTTTACTTCGACCTATTGCAGTACAAGACCTATTGCAAGGTAGGCAAAAGTTTTCTTTACTTCTGTTGCGACAATCTCTCACTTGCTCCTGGTAATTTATCAGTTTAGTTTGGCCTAACATAATGAATTTTTAAAAATATCTTTGGATCTTGAATGATCATAATCAAGTTTTTTGCCTGAGTGTGTGTGTGTGTGTGGTTATGCCAAATTTAGTAAATATATAACATTAATCGTGTAATTTTTTTAAAAATAAAATAAAATAAACAATAAATAAATAAATGGTCATCACTGTGCAGGGAGAAGGGGCCCATAGACCTCACTACTGTATATAATTAACTGTATTTTATATTAATTTAAACAAATTTGCATCGAATTTATTTGATGTTGAGGATTATTTTGCCAGATCACGATAAATGACGACAAGAACTCCTTCCTCAGTGTCCCTTCGGCTATTTCCACTACACAAAAATTTCCGCAGTTTAAATTTATAACGCATTTTTGAAAAATGAACAACATGCCGAAGTAGGAAAGCACGAGGGGGAGATAGGACCGTGTTGTGCAGGGTTTTTTGACCGTACGTCAACTTTATGACGTAACCGGTGTGTCGGTCAGTCGAGTACGCACACAGCGATCGTACGTTGAGGAAGTGACCGCGGCATCTAAAGGGCCAAATTTATTGTTAACTGTTTTTCAGCAGTGGAAAGTGGTGTGGCTGGGGGGGGGGACGGGTAGAGAGGGGGAAGGGGGTAGAAGAGAGAGTGGGAGTGTGTGTGTGTGAGAGAGAGAGAGTCAGAGAGATAGAGGGATCGTAGAGAAGGAGCGAGAAGGTGGGAGGAGTGGGACAGAGGACGATAAATCAGTGGCCGGTGGCGCTTCCTGGCGGGGAGCGGGGTTAAACAAAACTCCCTGGCGCTCTCTAGAGCCGAGACCTCAAAAACATATATCTCATTTTAACGTGGGACGGATCTGCCGGAGTGAGGGGGAGGGGGGAGAGGGAGAAAAAATAGTAATAAACAGTGGCGGAGCTCCACCCTCTGTCTCTGTCTGCTAATGTGAAAGGGGTAGTCAGGGTTTTGTCACACGTAAACCAGCCTAGCAAACCTCCCTCAATGTTTCCCTCCGCCAGTTCATGCTCAATTGTTTTTTAAATATATTTTTTTTTTGTTTTAATGGAACAAATTCCTGTACATAGTGAAAAATTGAGAAAGATAATTCCCCCACCCCCTCTCTTACATTGACACAACTTGAGAGGAGGTAAATAATGGGTGATCCCATATAAGGCTCTATCCTCACGTCTCAACCATTATATTATAATCTCACTGAGTGCCAATATTGGGATTGAATCCATAAGATAAGGGAAGTATAAATAAACCTCGTAATCAGAGAATGAGGAATGGTTTTGTTACCTGATGGTCAACGTCACGGGCGAATTATAATAGACAAAAATAAAATGGAATACTCTATAAAGTTTATTAAAATAAATATTAATAAAGTCGTCCAATTGGGGTAGGGAAAAAAATGGAGAAATATAGAAACAGATAGAAAGTTTGCCTGATTGATGTCTTTGATGAATCCTGAAGAAATACCAATATCCTCAGCTTGGGAAATGGCAAATCCATATATTCGCACTTTAGCATATATACTAAATTTTGAGAGACCAAAGATGCCGTTATCAAAGCGATAAGCATATCATGGTCCTTCCGAGAACATTTGCAATAAATGTAAAAGACACAATTGAATTTAGTAACTCTGTGGTAATCGAGGATCTCCTCAAGGAACAGTTTTAGCCAACAACAAACAACTAATCCTGCGGTTTGCAAAAATGAAACTTAAATATTAATAATTAGCAGATTTTTTTGGGAGGGGGGTCGGTCAAGGTAAATCCAAAAAATACAAATTAAAAAAAAATGTGTATTTTTTAAATTACCTGCCAACACTTTAGCTTATATTGTAAGCCATCTTTAGGACTGTCATGAAGACGAGAGGGGACGCAGTCAGTCTTGTCCTTAAGTCAGTCTTGAAAATGTGATCTTAGGGACAGGACGTCCTCTCTCGTCTTCATAATAGCCCTGAAGATGGCTTACAATGTAAGCCGAAACGTTGGAATCATTAAAAAAAATACACATTTTTTTTAAATTTGTATTTTTTGGATATACCTTGACCAAAACCCAACAAAAAAAAAATCTAATAAAATCTCTATTTGAATTAATAAATACCGAATTGNTATTATTTTGCTTTTATTTGAATTATAAAAATCTTTTTAGTACATAATAGTTGCTAAATCTAATTTATGCTTGATAGCATTTTACGAAAACCCTTATGTCAATATTATGTTATCGCATTATCAATATTCTTTATATTAGTTATTACTTCCACCATTCTTTCTTCTCAACTTATCTAGAGTCAGGTTTAGTGGTCATACATTTTAATTAACCGTCCTTATTAATTAAAATATGTTTAAATTACGCGGCCATGTATATATATATATATATATATAAACATGTATGACCTCTAAACCTGACTCTAGATAAGTTGAGAAGAAAGAATGGTGGAAGTAATAACTAATATAAAGAATATTGATAATGCGATAACATAATATTGACATAAGGGTTTTCGTAAAATGCTATCAAGCATAAATTAGATTTAGCAACTATTATGTACTAAAAAGATTTTTATAATTCAAATAAAAGCAAAATAATATTATAAATTTCGGTTTGTCCCTAACCTCTCCCCTCCGCCTTTCTCTCGTCTGATGAATCTTGTTCTCTGATTGAAAAGCACAAATAAAGATTTTTACAAAAAAAAAAAAAAAATTTAAAATTTCATATTGTTACGTTATTAATAATGATGATATTAAGAATTTAAATTTTGGTATTTTTCTTAGTCCCCCTCCCCTCACCATCTATATCGATTTTAGCCATTAACGAACTCATCCAACAGACTGAAAATATACACGGACTATATATATTTTCACATAAGTTTTTAAATGTGGGAGTGGCAAAAACATTCAATATTTTACAATGTTATAAATATTATTTTTATTGAGGAATAGAAATCTGGCTTGTATCGGTGGCGTAAACGGCTAACGTTCTCGCCCGGATAGCAGGAGATCCAGGTTCGAGTCCTGGCTGGGACAGTTAGATTTTTTATTCTATTCCCTCTCATTAATTGTCTAATATTTTACAATAGTTTCATAGCGGTGCCACTTGAATTTTTTCATTCCCGATGGAAAATGGCCTAAAATAACACCTTTTTTTTTTTTCTGTGATGAAGGATCTATGAATATATATGTATAGAAAATTCACAACACATTGGTTTCATCGTGTACATCTTGATTTTCCTTATGAAAAATCGTTCAACAAGGTGAGCTGCTTCCATTATGTTGCGGTGAATCTGATAGATCCTTCTTTGCGTAGGATGAGTTCAGCGCCGCCTGCTTGCTAAACTCTATACCATTGTTTAGTGGAGTTTTATTGAGGAGCTGAATTCAATGAAGATGAATTATCAGGGTCGGGGATAGAAAATGAGACGTTATGAGGATGGACTCAATCTCCATTATTGATTGTGTAGGGAACCAATGAGGGCCAATCAAAGCAAAACCATCTTGATCGGAATTCGACGCGTCCTCCTTATAAATTCATCATTTCACTTCAATTATCCACATAAATTGTCTTAAATTTCCCTCTTCAACGACATTCTCTTCTTATTATAACAATCTCTCAGTAATCTAAGAATATTTAAATCCTCTCACAAAACATACTAGATGTTTGCAACTTGTCATGAATTTGTTACCGTACAAACAAACGAAACCACTTGCCAGTAGAATAAATAAACAGTAACTCTTTCAAAAGTATTTGATTGAAGTCCATATATAAATATCCACCTGCCATATATTTAAATTATAAAATATTTTCTGTATATTTAGTCGACGACAAACACATCCTTTACAGAATCCCAATGACTTTAATTAAAACATTTTATTCTACGACCAAGACTTAGTTGTTTAATAAAAAATATAAGCCATGGAACAGTGCTCGGAAATCACAATTTAGTCCCTGTAATCCACAGTTTAAGGATACTTGGAAAATCTCACCAGTTATTGAATATCATGAAAGAGGATTTTTGACGTGGATCAATCTAGGCAACGAGGATAAATAAAGGATGAAGCGTATACAAATTCAACCTTATTTAATAATAATCAGAAAAATATGGTACCTAAATTTATTTTTGCCTTTGGTCTTAAAGTGTTTATTATCATGAGTCCTATATGATTAAAGGAAGCGGACAGAGGAACATTACGAAGATAGTTTCTTATCAAGAGGAGAGTTTTTTGACCGCAGATATTATTAGTAGATGATTTAAAAAAAAATACAAATTTAAAAAAAGTGTATTTTTTCAAAAGATGTTTCGTCTTACATTGTAAGCCATCTTCAGGACTGCCTATCATGAAGACGAGAGAGGACGTCCTATCCTTAAGTTCACATTTCCATGACAGACTTATGGATCTACCTTGACCGAACCCCAACTAAAATCATCTAATAAAGTTTCTTTTCTTGTCCTCGTCACATGAAACATTTTTTTTTTTTTGCATCGAATGTGAAAAATGTTCTTAACCTTGGATTGAAGTTTATGATAGAAAATGTGTTAACTGGGCATTTTTAATGAATTGAATTTTGCATTAATTTCTAAATAAACTAAACAGTGTTGAAATAGTTTTTTTCTGGGTGGAAGGGGTCTACTCTTAGAGAAAATCACGGGAAGTAAAAAAAAAATGCTGATCAATTAAAAATATAATATTGTGAATTAAATAATGAAATAAAATTATAATTGTGGGGAAAAATATCTAACAGTAGCCAACCTATTCCTTTGGGGAACAGTGACAATTCACAGAGTCATCTGGGACTGTTCACTTCTCCATTTCCACAAGACAACACCTTACCCAGTGTGGCGCTGTATACACAAATCGGCGGCTGTCTACAAGTTAGAATTTCTGTTAAGTAAGAACCTCACTGCTAACTTCCCTGCCAAAGAGGATCCAGCTCTAGAGTAAATACCAGAAATTGTGACGTCCCAAACAGATGCATCATTATATATATTTCATCTCAGACCTTAAATATTTATTTATTTAAACTAAAATTGTTTTATTTTATTATTATAATATTATAAANTTATAATATTATAAAGAGGAGATTTTTTGGTAACGAGTATTTTATGTTATATAGAGGGCGCCTTATATTCCTAATACAACTTTCTCAAGTACAGAAAACATTTTTTAAAAATTTAAAATCTTTATTTATTACATTCTGTTATAAACACCTCGTAAGCTAATGACATATAGAAATTATAATAGAAAAAAAAAAAAACTAGGAAGAAAAAAAAATAGAAAAAAAATTGTAGCAGAATTTAAATCTGAAAGAATTAGAAATGTAATAGAAGGATGGGACAGAAAAGCATAGATATAATTTTATAAGTTTTCTTTGCAATTTCTTAAGAAAAAAGAAGTAATTAGCATACGCCATTAATCGATCTAACTAGCACTTAAACGTTAAAGTGAGAAGAAGGCTCGAATGGAAATGATCCTTTCACATCATTCTCCTGTCAATTTAATTTCAATTAGTCTCCTTAGTTGGAGGCGAGAATGTGCCGTGTAATTCCATTCGTAACGTGTTCTGCCTCCAGTCCATGCATTAAATTTGAAAATTGCTGCCCGCGATCCACCTATACCAGTTATCTTTATGCATGCAGCAGATTAATAAGTATATCTGTAGTTTCTCCCATTTCAGAATGTGGAGTAATTACAGTTGGTCGGATTTTTCAAAGACACGGCAACGAATTATATAATGCTAATATCCTATACTCTTTAGACCGCCTTTTGCGCTGTAGGAGAGAAGAGATGTAAAATGATATGAGACCTTGATCAGTGTCTGTCTGTATGGAACCTATGACTCGATAGGCTCAAAACAAAATCTATCTGGCAACAATTAGGTTTATGAAGAATATATATTACGATAAACATGTAATTTTCTAACTTTTATAACATATCATACCTTCTATTATCCGTCTTCATTGGTTTCTGCAAACCATCTTCTGTTGACGAGCGCTTTCGGACATTGTCCATCTTCGTGGCCGAATCCATGTGTTCACTGTCACTGTCTGTATTCAACTGTCAAGTTGAATACAGAGAGTGACAGTGAACGCATGAATTCGGCCAGATTATGGACAATGTCCGAAAGCGCTCGGCAACAGAAGATGGTTGGCAGAAACCAATGAAGACGGATTACAAAATATATGATAGTTCTATATTCATTGGTAGTGATAATAACCCTTTAGATTAATTACTGGTCTTCCCAAAATTGTAAGGCCGACTCTGATTCTGGAAGAACTACCTCATCTCGTATCCTATCCTATGGGTATTCCTAAGGTAGGTTCATGTCTGGCATGAATAACGCATGAGAGGTAAAAAAAAAAGTCTTTAACCTGAAAAAAACATTTCTCAAATAGCGAAGGTTTCATCATACTCAATTGTTTGTAATAAGCATAGCATTTAAAATACTCGAGTTTTAGATTTTATAACATATTTATGATATGTTATAAAAATTATAAAATAAAAATGTGTTCTTCCCATCCCCACTAGAGCCAGCCCGACGGGCTCTGGCAAAGTGAGTAGCTTGAATTTTTTTTTTTCGTGGATTTGTTAATCTTAACTTTTAATTTCAGAAAATATGTATATCCTATGACAAACCTTTTAAACGAGAAGTACGAGCTTGTCTGATGGTTTATTTATTCAGTCTCCAATCATTAGCGATCCATATTTGCATTTTGGGTGAAAATCATTATAGAGTAATATACATATTATATTTTCTTAAAAACGTTTTTAGTTGAAAATATAAATAAAACCTAGAGACTTGTATGGAACCTACACATTATGTATGTGCTCCATTCCAACCTGCCGACAGCTCCACATTTGTGGAATGTGGAAGTCTATGGGATCCCACCCACTAGAGGAACAGAGGACATGGAGATTCCAGTGACTGGAAGAGGACAGACTATTAGCTAAAGACTGCGGAAGTGGAAGTACCATCAATAGCAGCGAGACACTTGTAGCTCCATGGCGGCTCTTCAAGGGTAAGCTGCCGGAAAGCCCCCCCACCACCCCCTTAAATTCTCCGATAGCTTGCCTCTCCCACCCCTACCACCCTCAGACTTTATGATATCCGGCGGTTTAGCCCTCTACCAGCCTCTCAACCCCTTCTGATTCCCTCTTTTTTTTCCCTTCTTTTCGGCCCCTACAATTTTTTTTTTATCACCTTCAACCCCCACTCATTTCCAACCCCCTTCTTTTTCTGAGGAATTAGCACGAGTCTTCGCACCTTTCCCGCCCTCCTCTCGCCCCCTTATTTAATTACCAAAAATGATGCCTGAGGAAATTAGACGGCTCACATGAATTTTTACCCCTTGGCTGCAGGAAGAAGGAGAAAACACGCTGAAAGCCTTGATTAACTCGAACATCAGCTCATTTGTTAACAGCTCATGCATAATTTTTATTTAAAGTGTTTTTTTTTTCGTTTTTTTGATACTATAAAAACAATTTACATTTCCAAAAGAGATTAAACCCCTTTGCACCCACCAGTAATATCACATTTGAGCTAATAGGAATAAAAATATTTCCAACATCTGAATGTTTAACTAAAGATGGGCATGAATATAGTAAATAACTTATGCAATGAAGGTAAGGGCCCAATAAAGCTCGTTCTACGTTGACCGGATGGGGAAGGTAGGCTCTACTTACATTCTAGTATCATTCTTAGATACAGTATTTTGTAAAAAGGTTATAGAAAATAAACTTTCAAAAAATACATTATGAATACATATTATTTATAAATATTTTGCATAAACTAAGCTATAAGGCTATAAAATACATTTTCAGAAAAAAAAACAAAAAAAAAAACTCCCACCAAACTGTAAAAAAAGGTGGTGTTGCTCAACTTTAACAAAATTTATTTTAAATTTTTACTTAATATGTATTGTTTGAAGTATAATGTAGCAAAATAACAGTTTTTCAATTTTTTTATTATTTTATTTTAGTGAATTCCGAAGTAATATGTCTGGCTATTATGGATGTTTTTCAGACAGAATTATAAAAATATTTTTTTTATTAATTTTTGGTAAAATCTTCGATCTGATCCTACCTATTAGATAAACATCTAAAAAGTGTGGGTAACACACCCAAAAAAGAAAAAAAATTACAATGAGAAAAATTTTAGGGAGGAAAAAGCTGAACATAAACAATTTTTTTAAAAGATGCATTCCTCCTTGAATTTTTCATTAATGAGTTAAATGAAAGTCGCTAGGTTATCTCAAGTTGTAAATGATTTTGACTTAGCGAGAATGAAGGTTAATAATCTAAAGGGTTATTTCTACCACCAATGAATATAGAACTCTCATACCTTCTATTCTCCGTCTTCATTGGTTTCTGCAAACCATCTTCTGATGGCAAGCGCTTTCGGACATTGTCCATCTTCTGCCCGAAACATGCGTCCACTGTCATGTATTCGCCAAAGAGATGGACAATGTCCGAAAGCGCTCGCCAACAGAAGATAGTTTGCAGAAACCAATGAAGACGGAGAATAGAAGGTATGAGAGAATGAAGGTTGCTTAGAGAGTGTTCGAAACATATTTTTGGGAATTATCATTTAAAAATAATTTTAATTATCTGTAGGAAAATTATGTTAGTTATTATCGCATGGAACAATTAGCCATTAATCAAAGATATCAAAGGGTGGAATCTCATTGAAAGTACTTGTCAATTTAAATTGTAATCAATTATTTTTGAAGAGAGAAATAATGGTCATTGAGACATCAACTCTGACAGCTAAATTCAAAAATTATTCCGAGAATGGAAAATTGATGGCCCGTATTCCGAAAACATTTATAAACGTCAATTGTATATCTTTTGCATTGAAAATAATTAGGAGAAATTTCAGTGAAACAAGTAAAACAAATCCCCTACTTCATGGTGGTGGAGCGTTGGGAATGAGAGATAAGCATCGGATTGCTACACTCCTGGGCCTAATCGTGTCGTCTATGGAATTTGTGCATCGCCAATAAAGATAATTGGGGGTTTGAAGAGAGTTGGCGGAAAACGGTGCTGGCGTATTTGCAAGCGAGAGAGAGGACGGCATAATTGTGAGGTCGGATCGTTTGCTTTCAAAACATCATTTTCATGAGTCCCGTGCCCCCCCGCACATGTGTGCGACACACACACAATAATCCCCCGCTCAACAGGTGATTTTACCCCCGATCAACAATTACCATCTGATTACCGTTTGGACAGCCCTACCTGTTTATATCATTAGCGGGGGGATTCATTGCTCTGTCCCCTATTTTAAATTTGGATTCTATTGTACGCCCTTCTCCGGAGGCCTTTAAACTACTATCACCATTCATTTACCACAAATTAAACATGCACAATCAGTTTCGGGCTGATTTGTTCTCTCTGAGAATTTCCCGCTAAATCCGGGGCTTGTTCTGTTGATTTCCATATGTCCTTTCACAAACTGATTGCTGTTTAAATTAAACACTTAACGCGTTTGTCAGGTTATGTCTATTAAACTTCATAAATATTCTAAAATTCAATAAATAATAAATCAATTTATATTAAAAGGAACTGATGTGTTTAATCATAAAATAAAGCCTCATAAAACTAACAACGGTCACAGAAGTGAGGAGAAAACGATTTTGGTTTGTTCTCGGATTATGGGAAATTAAAAAAGATGTGAGGTCAGCTTTTTGTAATATGGCCATGGTTATTCCCATTCAATGAACAATGGTCTTCAATCAGGCATCAGTTCAGGAACACACCACAAGTGTACTCGATTTGAGAAAGAAGCATAGAAAGTAAAAATCCAAATGAGCTCTGTGAGTAATGAACCTAGGATAATTTCCAAATAAATTTTATTTTAATCGAGAAATTGGTTTCAGTATTAGTAATCAATTTTTAATATTATTTTAGGGAAACATTCAGGTTTTTTAAAAAGGTTTGAGATCGATAAATAAAAGCTTGGGTAGTAAAAATATGGTGGCTGGGTCCTACACTCCCCTTTGATGAAGTGTCATAAGAGCAAAATGCTAAAAGGGAAATTGACTGAATAAATTTATTTAAAAAATTATATTTTTGAAGCTCACTTGACCTGGAGAAAGAATCGAAATTCATATATATACACACTATAATTTTTGATGGGGTACATTGTTGTCCTTGCTCGTCTATCCCGGAACGTAACCCGTCATCAGAGAGGAGCCCAGGTTAACCCGCGATATACTATCCGGCACTCATCTTCTACTTATCCTAGTATAAGAAGGAGACTAGGCAGGGAGTCAAAGAGGGAGTGAGAGGGGTAGAAAAATGCCAGTGCATTCACTCCCTTGATATTTTAACTAAACTGGGTGGAGTAGGTCCCTTGGCCATCTCCTCTTGAGGCGTCGGGGAGGGTGGTTGGGATGAATGTGGGATGCCAGGGAGAGGACTAGAGGATTTAGATGTCCTTGGAGGTATGTGTGGAACTTATCAAACCTGGAGGGGATGAGCTCGGAAACAAAAGGTACTTGCAGGTCAGAATGGATGGTTTTATTGGATACGTAGGGAGGAGTGTTGAGGATTCTGCAAAGGACTTTGGACTGGAACCCCTGGATATATCTAATGTTTGATGGCTCCGCTGTGCCCCACAATTCAATACCATATGTCCAGATAGGTCTAATTAATGTTTTGTAAAGAGTTATTTTGTTTTCAATTGTTAATCTGGACCTATGGTTCAGCAATCTGTAGAGCTCTCCAAAGCGTCTGTTTAGTTCTTGTCTCTTTGTCTGTAAGTGAGTCTTCCAGGTTAATTTACTGTATAGGTATATAATGCATAAATAAATAAATATTATAAGTAATGTATTCTGAAACTTAGCTCAACATTCATTTAAATGTATTTTAAGATTTCAGTTTGAATCTATTCCCAAAGAATTAAAAGAATTTAAAAAATTATTTTAACGCCAAATTCGGTTTTTGTAAATACAGAATTCAGAAACACATAAATTTGAACTTGATATAGTTTACACATCTTTGACATCCGGGAGGTGTCAATTTGAAAAAAAATTTAAAACCTTGCAAGTGATCTGTTTAAAATATAATGAAGTAAATAAACTTATGAAGATCAGTTGAATCGTGGCATCTATTATGGAGTAACTCACATATTAGACTAGTGGTAGCATAATCAAAACAAAATATAAACAGTAAACAGGAAGCATTTATTTTCTTATAGAGAATCCCGTAGGAATTTTCCCATTAAGGTAAAATAACCTTATTACTTTAAGTCAAAATAGACTTTTGTGATTTTTTGAATTAAAAAAATTTTTTTTTTAAATCTTACATACATCCTCCAAAAAACGAGGTTCTCTAAAATTTACATAAATAGAGACTGTAGTTATTTTAGTTTTCCCTATCAAAATCTGACAAGTCGCTTTTAAAAACGAAAGAATAAACTGAGTTTGAGACATTCCTTATAAATGCATTTTAATAAATTATCGTTAAATATGCTGCGGCATAAGTCACTTGAACAACGTTTAACTCAATTGAAAATTTTGTGACTATATCATGAAATGTCTCAACATAAATTAATTAATGACGAAATAAATTTAACATGTAATAGTTAAACTAATTCTCAAAAAAGTTGTTACAGTATGTGACTTGCTTGCTAAAAGGCCTTGATTCTAATACTGGATACCCCATTCCTTTTTCTGAACTATAAGTTTCAAAACTTCTCGCTGGAGTCCACAGTAGTCCTGGCACTAGCATACCAGTAGAAGTTTAGAACTACTCCTTCTAGAAGGCGTTGCTCTAAAAGGACGACAGGATACTAAATTGATGAATTGACAACTCATATAAGTGAGAAAAAACCCCGTAGAAAATTACAGGTCTATCCGTCTTCATTGGTTTTTGCAAACCATCTTCTATTGTCTTCTGGAGTTGAATACAGACAGTGACAGAAGATGGTTTGCAGAAACCAATGAAGACGGATAATAAGTTCTATATTCATTGGTACTGATAATAACCCTTTAGATTAATTACAGTTCGATCTGCTTCTGGAAGAACTACCTGATCTCGTATCCTATCCTATGGTTATTCCTAAGGTAGGTTCAGATCTCTCATGTCAGGCATGAGCATCGCATGAGAGGTAAAGGATAGCTCAAGTCTGTAACCTGAAAAAACATTTCTCAAACAGCTAAGATCGCATCATACTCAATGATTTGTAATAAGCATAGCATTTAAAATACTCAGGTTGACTTAGAATCTCGAATGACATTACATTTTCTCCAGAAAAGCACTGATTACAGTTGAAAACGTATATATTTAATCCATAAACGAATGGCTTATCGCATTTGCTTTGTGAAATCCTAGAAGCAGGATGGAATTTAGTTATGGCTTTAAAGCATATTTTCATAACCTCTACTAAAAGAAACTTTTTTTTGTAAAACAGAGGTTACCTCAATGGTCTGTTATTTGTGAAAATACACAAGGTCATTATCTCATGTAAATCTTATAGTAATTATTATTAAAGTAACGATTGTTTTTAATTTTTGCCGACACAATTGTTTTAAATCTCAAAAGTTACAGAAAATGTCATTAATTAGATTCTTAAAGACCATTGAAAAGTCTAAAACTTCCCATATGAAATTCTTATTATTCCAGGAGGGACAGAGCCAGCCGCGCACTGTATGTCTCTTTTCTGGTGCCATAGCCCAGGTTCAGTCGTCCTAGGAGAGGTTTAGTCTGAAGTGATGAATCCTTCACATATTACAGCTTCCTTAGGTGGTATTTGAGAAGGCTATGTCCTGCAAGAAGTGAAGCCTCTTAGCTCCTTGTCATATCTTCATGTCATAACATGAACTTTAAGTAAAATATTGTTGGTGACTGATCGTTTGTTTATATTTATCATCCTACAGAACCTGAACGCTGGTCTCAAGTGGATCGGTTTCCGCCCCTTCCTTATAGCATTGTATCATGTCCGGTGAACCATGTTCCTGGGCTCTGTGGTACAGCCGATGGCCTACAGGAATGCTTCAGCCGATAGAGTAATAAGGCCCGAAATGATTCATTAAAAAGCGTTTGGAGTTGAGCTCGGGGTCTGGAAATCTGAACGAGGCTGCGCGGTTCAAAGTAGAAGCCCTCTGCGGTCCCTGTTCTACATCAATATAGGGGTGGGTGAGGGCAGAGGTGCGGCAAGTGTGTTTCTCTCATTGCGAGAAGGGAGGAGGGGAGGGCGAGCGGGAGGGAGGGGACCGGGCAGAAGTGCGAGAACCACCCCTCCACAGCTGATTTGAATTGCTAATTACGACGAAAACCTCCATGCAATTATTGGATTAATGTAAATGACGCCAGCTCAGCAAGGCGAAATGAAACGGAGGGCTGCGGGAGGAGGAGGAGGGGGAGGGAGACGGGAGGGGAAGAAGGAGTGGGGGGGGTGGTAGGGCGGTAGGGGATATAATTAAAATCCGTTGATTAATATGTAAATTTAATAAGATTACAGCTCCGTGTTCATGTATATATAGTGACTAAGTTTCGAGCGGGCCCTCCGCCGAGTTCCTCTCTCTCTCTCCCTCGCTCTGAGGAAGAGAGAGAGGGAGGACGAACAATTCTCATCCCTTATATCATTCAGACAATCCCAATACCCTTTTTACTATTCCATTACTGCTAACTGTGTATAAACTTGTATCGTAAAGCCATCAGGAGAATGACCCGTTCATGTCTCTCAACAACCCTATATCTCACTGGTCACTGGACTAATTTAAGATGATCTAAGAAAACATATTGAAAATATAAATCTGAAAGCCGAAAGTAAAGAAATATACCATCTTAAACCTAAGGGCAGCGGGTTTTGGCTTTCTTAAAAGATGTTCACGTAGGCTTCGTCGGTCGTCAGATGTATTTACCATTTCATCTTCCGGGTTGGACCGAGTCAAATTGTTGTTATTTGCCGAGCTTTCGCACATCATGTGATGGCTTCTTCAGGGCTGAAAAGAGAATGAGAGTTGTAAAGAGAGATTTTTAAAAATCCAGATGGTATATATAACTCTTTCTTAAAAGAGTTATCCCTAATATTGATGTTTTCTCTTCAAGAATTGAACTTAATCTAGCTGGTAAATTTGTTGTGGTTAGCACTATTTTTTATAAGTCCGAGGGCTTTTTGAACTAAGACTTCATTATCAAAGCTTACAGAACAACATATCTGGGTTCCTCCATAACTGCAGTATATAGTACAGAGTCCTGGTAAGTGCTATAATCTCTGACATGGATCCATGGTCTTGTCAAACATTCAGACTTCCCAAGAATAAATATAGTCAAGATTTGAATTCATTATTTTATTATTTATCTCCAGAATATTAACAATTTGGGATATGCGATATACCATAGATATTTGGGTTTTTAAAATACCTCCTTTTTTTTTTTCTCATTACAAAATTGTTCTTTTTTTTTTAAACTATCCTTTTAATAAATATCAATAAAATAATCTAAAGGGTTATTATAACTACCAATGAATATAAAACTATTATACCTTCTATTATCCGTCTTCATCGGTTTCTGCTAACCATCTTCTGTTGGCAAGCGCTTTCGGACATTGTCCATCTTCGTGGCCGAATACATGTGTTCACTGTCACTGTCTGTATTCAACTGTCTGGAGTTGAATACAGACAGTGACAGTGAACATATGTATTCGGCCAGAAGATGGACAATGTCCGAAAGCGCTCGCCAACAGAAGATGGTTGGCCGAAACCAATGAAGACGGATTACAAAAGATATGATAGTTCTATATTCATTGGTAGTGATAATAACCCTTTAGATTAATTACTGGTCTTCCCAAAATTGTAAGGCCGACTCTGATTCTGGAAGAACTACCGGATAATAATCCGTATTCATTGGTTTCTGCAAGCAATCTTCTGTTGGCGAGCGCTTTCGGACATTGTCCATCTTCGTGGCCGAATACATGTGTTCACTGTCACTGTCTGTATTCAACTGTTCAACTGTGAAGTTGACTACAGACAGTGACAGTGAACACATGTATTCAACCACGAGGATGGATAATGTCCGAAAGCGCTCGCCAACAGAAAATTGCTTGCAGAAACCAATGAATACGGATTACAGAAGGTATGATAATCAATTAAATAATTGACTTTCAAAGTATTGTGGATGCAACTTGCGACTTTAGTGTCAATATTAGTATTATATATAATAATACTAATAGAATATTAGTCGACATTAGATATTTCCAAATGTAAAAGGTAAACTTTGGGAAATTCTTTGACTTATCTATTCGAAAATAATTCTCAAGAAAACTAAGAAAAATTTTTCATCCTTGGTTGAATGAATTTCAGGCTCTATTTAAAAAAAAACCAAACAATGTCACACTCTCGAGATGTGTATCTAAACAAGCAGAATGCTATATTGTTTTACGAAATTTTTTCATTTATAAAATCAAATGCTTAAACTAATCCAGG
>KZ807000.1:649520-660373 GCA_000696205.2 Oncopeltus fasciatus
TGTAATGCACTGACACATTTGAAAAAATTATATTCCAAGGGCATAAATTAAAAGAAGGCAGTATTATGTTCAACAATTCTTATTATTTTTATATATTATTATTAATTTCTTAATCTCCGAAATTTCGGTATGAACTCCTACATATCTTCATAATTTGTGGTATTATTTTAATGTATCAAGTTTATTTAATCATTAAATAATTAATATGATGTCTTTTAATATGGATAATGAATGGAGCTGGAACACATTAAGATATAAATAAGAGACAAATTGTAAAACAAACATTTGTTTAACATTTTTTTAAAAATTAAATAGCATTATTTTATATATTACTTTATATTGCTACAGATCTTTTGTAACCGCATACGACGTATACACATTTTTTTAAATAAGATTTTCGAATTTACATGATTTAAGATAAAAAAACATAACATTTTTAAGGTGGGCTATAATCATGATTTTCAGCTTGTTTACAACAATTTAATTTTCCATTAAAGAAAATTAACAACCCCTTTATCTTTAATATGGGCATTTACATTTTAACTCGAACTGCTAATATTTTCTAAGAACAAATTACGGATTTTAGTGAAATTTGAACCACCTTTTTAATGGAATATGAGTGACTTGATTTCATCGTAGGAAAAATATGTTGAAGAGAGTCAGTCAAGCAGCACTTTTAGTGTAAATAGTGAGTGAAAATAAATACTATCTGAATGTTGATTTGGAAATTGCAAAAAAGGAATTTTTATTGGCATATAAACATCTTGCTTATAAATTCATAAGATGCAAAAGTTTACACATGCAAATGGGAAAGTCTAAATTAATCATTGTAAAACTCTGTAGCAATTCCACTTGAATTACAATGAAGATAAAAGAAAAAAAATAACTACACGGCTCTAACTAGAGAGGAACAGGGTTTCAATTTAAATATGCTCCAATTGGAGAAAGTAGTCTTCGAGCAGAACATTCTCCGAGTTTATGTACTATATATTTAGAAAATACAAATACATTTCATTATGTACTTGTTAAATAGAAAAGGCATATATTACAAAACTCGCCGATGAGCTAACAGCTGGAACAAATGTACCAGAGTAGATTGAAAGCAGGATTGGTACATTATTTCTATCCACAAGCAATACTTTTAAGAATAATTTGGCATAACTATAACTATACTGATTCTGAATTACAATTTTTTTTTTTTTTTTTTTTTTTACAAAAAATTCTAAAACTACAAGTAAACACTAAAAAGCAATCGATACTAAAACAAGAAGATAGAAAAACAGTATATATAAAGAAGTCAATCTTATTTGCAATAGCAATAGTTTTTATTATATATTGTGAGAACAGCCATATTTATTAAGTCTATACAATAAATAAGGCTGTTCTCGAAACGTAAAGTAAGACTCTGGTTGTAAGGGGCAACTTTTGTTTTTAAATAAGAACATATCAAAATGCCACAATAAATGACATAAAAAGGAAGGAAATAAATAGTAGATATGATATAGACAAATAACTGTACATGTTGAACAATGGACATTAAATTTCAATGACAATCACCGTTTTAAATTGAAATCTGTAGCAAGATATTAATTAGTACATGGAAAACGATTGGGCAAATTATGGCAGGAGCAAGAAGATAGAAACAAAAGTCTGGATAGGGCCATATAGGAATTTAAATTGAGTTACTACTTGATATGCCAAGTGGTTGGACAAGAGGTAAAGAAAACAAAAAAAAAATCAAAACTGAAATACTTATCAAAGCAAGTTATTTTTTTTTTGAGTACACAAATCTCTTTGAAGTTAATAAACAGTAATACACAATATAGGAATATATAAAAGTGTATAATTTGGGACGAATCATATTTTCAATCTTCCTTCGGCCAAAGTAAATAAATTGTTTTCTCCAAAGAAAAAACTTTTCTAAAATATTGGAAAATTCTAGGATTTTTCAGATTTTCTATATAATATCTCAAAGGACTTGGATAATATTTTCCAAAACAAGTGTAAAATTAGGAAAAAAATAGGCTTTATTCGAGTTCAAGTTATCTCAAAGTTTAAATACGACTTATTTTTCTCAATTGACTCCTACAAATATGCTGTGAATATTTTTCCTTTGAAAAATTAAAGAATCAAGAAATATTACAATCAATGATCACCTGGCAAATTGTGAAAATCCGTAGTTAACTAAGAAATGAATAAATATGAACATATCTAAAATCTAATAATAAATATTGAATACAAATAATGTAAAAAATAACAAATAAAAATTAATATCTATTTGACGTTTTATTTATGAAAAAAAAGGTAATAATAAATAATAGTGTATAAAAAAACTGACCGTTTTATCAAATTCAAGTTTTCAAAGATCTTTAAATGTTTTGATTTGAGGATAAGTAATATTTATTTTATTTGAAATTAAATTATTTTTCACTCCAATTTGTGCAGTAAAAATTTTATTTTCTTGAAAATTATTTCCTGCTCTTTCAAGAAATGGTTATATTTATGTACTGATAAGATTAAATCAACTAGCTCTTGGCTGCCGTAAGGGTCTAGGAAGCTTAGTCTCGCGGGTTTGAGCCCCGCCCTGGGCATTCGAGAAATAAAAATCCTCCTGGCATGTGCCACGGGTATGTCACCTGCAGACAGACCCACCCTTAAAACAAGCCCCTAAGTGGTTGCATAAGGATAGGTGAAGGGCCTCCCTCTCCGGAAAGGAGTACCAAGCTAAGAACGAACAGCCAAGAAGCAATAAGGAAATCAATCACAAAAGAGAAGGCAATAAATAATAATACAGACACTTTTAGTAACATTAAACAGGTCGTCGTTGGCGAACAATCAGTAGTTAAATTTAAAATTACTTAATAACTGCTCCAAGTGGGGCAGGGCGCTATTCCTTCCCAGTCGGCCATATTTTGATGGATAGTAACATAATAAACGAATTTGTTTATCTATGAGTAAGATTGAGGATGATTTGACAATATCATAGATGGCCTTAGAGAAGTAATCACAAAGAAAATTATGACTGCCTACTATTTTGGAATGAGGGATATTTCATTCGACCAATTCAAACGGTATGCAGATTTAAATCCAAAGCCATTCCAGCTAAAAAGGTTAGAGAGGGGAGTTCAATAGGAGGGGTAAAAAAAAAAAATAAAAAAAAATTAAAAAAAAAAAAAAGAGCGGCTAAGCAAAAAAAAAGAAAAATATATATGGACCCTGAGCGTCATTTTTATCCGGATCGAAGAGAGGAGGAAGGGGTGAGTTTTTAATCTGCGCCCCTTGGCCGGACAAAAGCCGGCTGATTATAGAGAGGGCGAACACATGTGGGCCCTGGGGGGGGGGGGGGGGTGGCTCTGCATTCATTAGGGAGCATTGTCCTTCGCCTACTAGGCGTTCATTGTGAACGGAGACTGCCCACTCCAACACTATCGATCTGGGGACCAATGCCTCAAGGAGTTACTGGCCACTTAGCGATGCACTTTCTGACGCAACGGCTGCTCAGTATGTCGGTGAGAACCTTTCGTACTCCAATCGCCCGGAAGGAATTCGCCACTTGTCACCGGCAGGGACTTGGCGATCTGGCCTCGACATAACCTATACTATGAGAAAGAATGGGACATTGGTTTGTCACAGGATTAGAAAGAAAATAATAATAATTATTAACTAAATAAATCTAATAAATCATATAAACAACTCAATTTTCTGTGATATTCTCCTAACTTTTGAGTAGGACCTCGATACCCTTATTATAAAAATTATCTGGCTTGGAACCAAAAGAAACCTAAAATAGGATTTTCTTCAATAAATGTTTTCTCCAGAAGCAGCTTGCTGGAGGGGGGTGAATTCCGCTTCCAAGCTCCAGTCGTGGTATTGCCCCATCTCAGTGTCATCTCTAACAGTGCCTCCAAAAATTTCTACATGGAGAAGACAAACATTTTTTTTTTCTAATCCCTTCTTTACAGTACTTTACAATAAGTAAAACTTATTCAAAAAAATACTAAAGCATTTTATAATTACTAAAGGACATCATTATAATTGAAGAAAAAAAAAAGTCATTCCATAAAGAATCAATTATTAACTTTTGAGAAAAAAATGTAAATTTAGAGATTTATATTTATTTTCAACAAAAGTACAAACAAATTTTTGAACGAGCTATTAATTATTAATTATGATTGAAATGCAAAAGGTCAAGAATTAATCATAATAAATACTTCTATAGATCAGTTACTTTCACATACATACACGCCTCTTCAAGAATTGAAATTAAAATTCACTGTTTACAGATGACAACTTTCCCCTATGAAAGCTTAAAAAAAAAAAACGGAAGAAAATGTCTACAAGGGACAACCACATGTTTTTAATAATATTTATTGGTAGTCTATAAGTATCGATATTTGCAGATTTATTAAAATTTTTACACAAATAAAAATAATTGTGTGAAATATGTTGATGTTATTATTGAATACTATTTCACTCTTAACAGGTTTTTGAATATTTTATGTTAATACATAACTTCTTGTCTTTTACTTACTGATTATTTTTCTTTTCGTAATTTTTCTTGATTTTGTTTTATTTCACATATAATTTCGTCTTACATCAACAGCTAAAGTATATAAATGCCTGAAGGTTTCTTACAGGGGTATGGGTTGTCCAAGGACATAGGAAACGTTTCCTGATCAGCCCAACTGTATCATTAATATTATTATTAAACATACAATATTAGCTTTTATAAATATTATTTATTTTGTGGTCTTTAATCCCACGTAAATTTAGATAATTTTTAGTGCAAGGGAACAGAATAAAAAATCTAACTGTCCCAGCCAGGACTCGAACCTGGATCCCCTGCTATCCGGGCCGGTGCATTTACCACTTATGCTACCGAGACAAGTCTGATAAGTTATTAAATTCCCCGCACTAGTGTCGAGAGTCCAACCTCCAAGGCCGACGAATATATCGCTCATGCTCGGAGGAGCTGACAGCTGCGGGGAATTTAATAACTTATCAGACTTGTCTCGGTAGCATAAGTGGTAAATGCACCGGCCCTGATAGCAGGGGATCCAGGTTCGAGTCCTGGCTGGGACAGTTAGATTTTTTATTCTGTTCCCTTGCACTAAAAATTATATAATATTAGCTTTAATATCTTGCGAATCTCTTCATAAATTGTGATAAGGTCAGTTTGGGAAAGACGACATAATTAAACTAAAATTTTCTGAAGGTCATTTTTAACGAGATAAATTCCAATTGAACGAATTCTTCTCCGCTCAACTTTTTTTTATTGTTGTCAGCTCAGAGCTTTCAAGATTTTTCAGATCTCATCTTCAGAGCTCAGGGATTTAGTGTGAGAGCAATATAGTGACTGTTGATTTACTGGGCAAAGGTCTAATTTCTTACTCTCGAGCTATAAATATGAAATCATAGATTATGAAAAGTCCCAACTGTAAATAATAAATAAATTATGTAATTCTTAATGTGTAAAAATATTATTTATTATGTTTATGGCCTTCCCTACACTACAGCTTTAATTTGCATTTACATGCATTTTTTTTTTTTTTGTAGAAAACCAGGTTACAGTTCTTTCAGCTAGTTCTTGCAACGAAACAATTGCTACGTCAGGATGTGACCTAGTGAACTGATGTTTTTTCTGATTTAATAAATCCCTTGATTAAACAGAAGGCAAAAGCAATTTGAATAAGGAAATTCTAAAAAAAAACATCAGATGGAACTAAATTATATAATAAGACAAATCAAAAACAATTTCATTACTTAACTTTAAAAGACGTTATCATAACCCGTTGTAATAAATTCCACTCTAACCATTCCATGCATCCCAATCCTTTAGCCCAAACTCTATCCAGTATTACCCATCCTGATAACCCACCACGCTGCCTGAATAGGAAATGGCCCCGTGACCTTCTCATTGCCAACACTTCCTAATAAGAATTTAAAATAAACAATAAAACAAACAATTGTAAATATTGTAAATAGTGCTTTAGGAGTACTGCCATTGGGCAGCGTCTCCACCAAGCGAAATACACGCTAATTTAAATTTTTTTAAATTATTATTTTATATTATTTTTTTTGAANAAGTTATTTTTTTTTAATCATTATTATTGTTATTATTATTTTTTTTTTACTATAAATTGTATATGTTGTACATTATTATTATATTAGTACATATTTATTATATAATTTGAGAGCACATTGCAAGATGCACGCTGTGCAGAATGTAATTTCTAAATAAAAATTAAAAAAAACAAACAAAAAAAAACCTTAAATTTAAGAACAAAAACAATTAAATATTTAAAATATGAGAAATGTACTCGAGGTATTGATGACAAAGTGATAGATAGCATTTCATTGATATCCACTGATAGTTATGCATCGATAGAATCCATTTAGGCTGTTAGACACATAATATAAATTATGACTAGTCAGAGATGAGACTTCCAGTGAATGCCTGTTCCCTATTGGCCGTTTGCCTCAGCAGATACCCCGTCAAATATATAAAGCGAACTTTTACGTCCCGACCCTTCCGTTCCTGACAGACCTATTGATGGGGTGGGGGTAGCAGAGCACATAAGGGTGGGACAGAACCCCCCCCTGACGTATCCAGGACCAATAGGCTCGGAGATCAGTCATACCTTGATTAACGGCCGACTCTCTGCGAGAAAGAAAAAAAAAGGGGTACTCCGGGTCACTCTCGCCCTCATTATCAAACTCACTCCCTTACTTCATTATGTATCTGCTTTTTCTTTAGTCCATTTTTTTTTTCTTCCTGTTCAATAACTTTTTTTTTTTACTTTATTTTTTTAAAAATATTTTTAATTAATGGACCTATTTTATACTAAATAGAGGTCAGAGAGACGATTCATTTGGCTACTTAATGTTTTTTAAAAATAATCTAAAGGGTTATTATCACTACCGATGAATATAGAACTATCATACCTTCTGTAATCCGTCTTCATTGGTTTCTGCAAACCATCTTCTGTTGGCGAGCGCTTTTGGACATTGTCCATCCTCGTGGACGAATACATGTGTTCACCGTCACTGTCTGTAATCAACAGAAGATGGACAATGTCCGAAAGCGTTCGTCAACAGAAGATGGTATGCAGAAACCATTGAAGACGGATAATAGAAGGTATGATAATGTTTTTTTATTTTTTAATTGAACGCCACAGAAATATAAGAGTCCATTATGCAGGAAGTACTCACGATTTTCCATGTTTAATTTTTTATAAAGATGGATGTAATATAGAGTAAATGTAGAAATTTAATTTAGAAGCCAAATTTATAAGCTTTGCTCTAGATTGGCTCATCACCAATCTAAGTTAAATAAAATAAAATATTACTTACGTCATACCCCGAAAGTAAAGTATTTCACGAGTACAGATTCTATAAATCAACAAAAATTTATACTTAAATTTCAACTTCATATATAATAAAATCCAAAGATATTTTAATGTCTAGATCTCGGGAAATAATTTGGGGATTTTGGATTTGGATTTGCGTGGATTCTTTACTTCTATTACTAGCCCTGATGATAACTTGTATCTCAAGCCAAAATGTTGGCAATGAAGAGTAAATCCTTCTGATTTTTTTTTTTTTTTAAACTCTTCTCTGACTACATCGCAACTGCTGAGCGCTGATACGCCATACGGTCAATAATGTTTTTACTTTTTCAAATACATTTTTTTAAGTATACAAGCTAGCAAGGATTTCGTACAGCACATTGCCTAAAAGGATTACGGTAGAAGCTTTCACAAGAGAAAACAAAAACTTTGGTTTCTTCCACAAGAGTTTACACTCAAAAGAGAACTGTGAATTCTAAAATGTAAAGTTCGGAGGAGGGGGGAAGGGTGGTCGAAACGCGAATATTGTCATTGCTCAACTGACCGCGAAGAAGTACTTGGTCATCGATCGCTTCCCGAAGTCATGGATATCAGAGGTCAATTCCTCCGAAAGCGAATGTCCCACCGATATTCCTTTGACGGGGCGGTATACCCCTTAGTCCGCGGCACGTTAAAAAGGAACAGCCCCTTGTGACATCCCCGTCGGAGCGTGTCGGGAGTATCCAGGTTAGAAATCCGAAAGGTGGAAGAGCACACGTCAATAGTGTGTAGCCTCGCTCTGTGTCGCTGGTAATTCGGGCGAGATCAAAGCCTCCGTGGAACACAGGATGTGTGTGTGTCCTCCGCACCAGATCTATTTCCACCATGATTAATTGTTTGTTTGTAACAGAGACGACGCGCGAGGAGGATCGCCACACTGATTAAATTAGGAGCTTCCCTCCTACCTATGGAACCAGGTTCACACGCCAATATCCAGAAATAGGGTCTTTTCCATAGAATAGAAGAAAATCCAACAGGAATTCATCGATGGACCGTTTGATGAGCACACCAATGTTGCACAACAATGTCTCTTTAATATTTTTCATATCTTCTATATATATATTGGTTGGTTGCCCGACGACAATAAAGGGTTCGATCAGAGGTTTATTATAAAATAAAAACAAATTGGTGACCTAATATGGTTTTATTTTTGCCAACGTTTCGCCCTAAATTGTAGGCCTTCTTCAGGGCTATTGGGATAACGGAGGGAGAGAGTCATGAACTGCGTGTTCTAATCCATGGTTGCTGGGGTACTAAATGAAATTTAGGAAAAGGAAAAATAGACCTTTATGGCAAAAATAATACCATATTGGTTCAAAATTTGTTTTTATTTATTAATAAACCTCTGACCATACTACGACTATCTCTTCCTCATATATTATTATGTATTTCAATTTCTTATTTGAAGTATATTTCATTCTATACTATAGGACATTATTAGTTATTAACTGCTTTAAAAAGCATCAACATTTCTTATAAAAATATAGTCTTAGTTTTCTAACGTGGGTGATTCAAATACAATCCGGAATTTTTAAAAAGACTCACCGAAAATTTAGTGTCGAAAAATTGGCTGCTTTCTGATAATAAACTGGTCTGTTTATTTACGGCTGAAAGCGCAAAGTATATCCAGAAAAACTGTCAAAAATTGTAGCTCTTTGGTTGCATAATAAAAATTTTTATTACGGGTTATATTTGAACAACCACTTTTCGGCCTATCCGGCTTGGGTCTTAGGGAGGCACTCATTCCAGAACAGCTCGAGTAATTTTAGGTGAATTTCCGCGTATTTTACGTTGTCCTTGATAAAAAAAAAAAAAAGATAATGATTCGTTGTACATCATACACCATATCCATCATACCTTCTATTATCCGTCTTCATTGGTTTCTGCAAACCATCTTCTTCTGATGATCTGAAGATGGGTTGCAGAAACCAATGAAGACGGAGAATGTAAGGTATGATAGTTCTATATTCATTGGTAGTCATAATAAACCTTTAGATTATAAAGTCTATAATTACACTAAAAAGTAAGGTTATGCCCTTTTTTTCTGTTTTCCACGTTTCATAACAGGTTCAAGAAAGCTCCCCAATTTTTTTCGGTATTAAATCCATCGCGCATCTATCCAATAATTCCGGGTAAAATTTCAACCAACCGACCTCGTATTTTTATTATTTTTTTATGCCCACACCACCAGTAATTTATACTAAACAGTGGGACTTCCGTTACTGACATTTCTAGGCTGTTTATAAAGGTTCTCGGAGAATCTTACAATATATTGACGAATAAATATCGTAGAGTGATTGATTATATTCGATTTTTGGGATTTACAAAATTTTCGCCTGTGACCAATTATAATGTCCGCAAAATTAGGTGGAAACACATTAGGTGAGTAGCGTTAAGACTCGAAATTCTCTTAAAACAAAGCTATTTTTTTACATTCTGCATAAGTAAAAAAAAAAAAAAAAACTAACAGAAAGAATAATCTAGTACTAATTTTTGGACTGGAGGGAAATATACATTTTTAAGGTTTGGTGAAGAACGCATGAAGTTGCTATAGATCCCACTAAAAGAACTGAATAAAATATTTATAGACAAAATTGTCTATAAGAAATAATTTATTTATACTGCTTTCCTAAAAACCTATCAAGTAAAAATACTCAATTTTGAGTGTAGTCATATGTGGAGAAATGAGTACTACTTGGCCGACAAAACGGAGGGCGACAGCTGTCAGGAACTTCAACAAAGTTATCACGGTCTTGAACTGTTCTTGAAGACGGTGAGTTGTACATGGCCGAAGAGGCGGTGAACATGTGGATTTTAATTTACAGCAAGACAGCTCCCGAAGTCAGGATAGCAACATCTCAAACCGCCCAAAGTAACTCATTTAGTGAACCAGTCATTATAAATTTATAATCTCCCAAATAAAGTATATTAATTAAAAGATTCTAATCAGTGGGGATGGGGGAAGGGTATAGGTAGTAGCAATTTATTTTTTTTCCCCTTTTGCCCCATCTCACCCTCCTCCATCCTCACATGCATCAACCATTGGCCCTCATCATTTTTGTTCATTAAAATAACTCGTTTAACATTATGTGTCCTGTAGGTTGAATCCGTTCTTAAGAGAAAGAGAGAGAGAAAAAAATCCCAGATGGAAATAATTACAGTGATTAATGAAATTAAAAAGATAACCAGCAAATATTCATCAGTCGTTTTTTTTTTTTTTTTATTTTGTACTCAAACTGTACTCATTAAAAAGTTAATTAGAAGAAAAGTTAATTTAATGGCTATAGTAAAAAGCCCTTAAAACAAAACAAAATACAAGTTTGGACAAAACATTCGACCAAAATTCAGTCCGTCTTTTTCTCCGACAACGGTCATACAAAATTAAGCATTTTGTTCACAGCAAATCACTAATATATGTACGTTCATTTCTGAAATGTACATATAGTATATATATATATATATATA
>KZ807000.1:663111-689556 GCA_000696205.2 Oncopeltus fasciatus
ATATAAATTAAATATTTTACTGCGTAAACATTCATATCTCTTAATTGTCAATGATTATTTTAAATAATCAAACGTCTAAATGTTTGATTTTTATATATTTAAAAAAAAAACGGAAGCTCGAACCGTTCTGTTGAGTTTGCACACGTCTGGATCCGTGACAGTGATTGGCTTTCAACTTAAAGTGGCTTTAGTGGAAGAATAATTCGTTATTATTTGAGCTACTGAAAAAAAGGGTAAAATATAAGTTGTTTACCTTGAAGTTATTATATTTGTGTGTATATTGAGGATAAAATTTAAGAATATTATTTTTTTAAAACTAATTTAACTAGCTTCTTCCATCAAATTTTTGGACGAAGTAGATAATAGCAAAAGGCAGAAAACAGAAAGCGGAGTGTAAGAAGGTTTACGGTTAGAATAAATTTAAAGATTTTTAATATCTGTAATCTTATTCCTTTGTAATAGTAAATTTGTCCCCCAATTATTTGTTTCATAAAGCTTTTATGAAAATTACTGATAGAAAATAGGAGAGAATTAAAAAAGAATGACCAACCAGAAAAATGACCCTACCTCTCATTCCAAGCTTCTATTCCTTTTATTATTTTTTATCATACTACTTTTAGGCCTTAAATAAATCGACATTAAATCATTTTTCAGGAGATATTCGATGGTTATATAAAAATCCTTCCCAAATTCACAACTATTGTATTCTAAGTTAATATTTCAAACATGTAAATATATTAAAAGTTTGTAAGGAAAAATGATTTACCATGAGATGATGGTTGACCGTTAATAATCAGGAGGAGGAGATAGGGTTCGGTCAAAGGTTTATTATTAAATAAAAATGAATTGAAGAACCAATATGGTTTTATTTTTGCCAATGTTTTGGCCTGCATTTCAGGCCTTCTTCAGAGCTATGGGGATACCCTATATTGAGTAGCTAAGCAGCCATGGGTTAGGACATGTAATTCTTGACTCTTTCTCTCTTCGTTATCCTCATATCCCTGAAGAAGGCCTGAAATTCAGGCCGAAACATTAGCAAAAATAAAACCATATTGGTTCACTAATTTATTTTTATTTAATAATAAACCTTTGACCGAACCCTATCTCCTCCTCCTGATTATCAACGGTCAACCATCATCTCATGGTAAATCATTTTTCCTTAAAAAATTTTAATATTTTTGCATGTTTGAAATATTAACTTAGAATACGATACTTGTGAATTTGGGGGGATTTTTAAATATCCATCTGCTTAGGAGGAGTCATGACCATTGATGAAGGTGAGAGGATGACAGTTGATCCCGTTGGGGATAGGGACAAGGAAGAATGGACATTCGGCCTAACAGTGCAGCATTTTTTTGGTAGGGGTTGGTGGTGGGGGCGGGTTTGTTTTGAGGGTATCGCTTCGGCCTATTGTCTTCCGGCGGTGCAATATTAAAACGCCAATCAGCTGATAATTGGAAGCAGCCAGGTCAGTGACAAGTGCGACTACCTGGAGGGTGGCTATTGCCTGATTGCAGTATTTCATTTGGCCCCTGTCCCCTCTTCCTACAAGACCTACCAGATTTTTTTTCCCCGTGCCCACTCCACAGTTTTGTTTGTTTTATGTTACCCGCCTGTTCATGTCAGCCTCTGAGATTTTTTCTTCTCTTTTCTACCAAATTTTTTTTTTTTCGCCCGCTTCCAGCACCGAACAGCCCCAGTTTCGAGGTAATAACTTCATTTATTCAAACTCTTTCGGTTCTTTGTCCCAAGGGACCCCTTCTCTCTCTCTCTTCCAACATAACCTGCTCTCCAATGGAAAGCAGGGAGGTAGGTTCCCATTCTAACTGCATCTATGTACCTCGTATTGTTTTGTAAACTTTTCAATTATTACTGCTAACTGAGTCTTTTGTACTGTCAGTCGATTCTATTCAACTTCGGAATGCACCAAATCCCATTATAGAATCTTCACTCCATTTTTCACTTCCTGATTTTTTCTGCCATACACAAAACCTAGCCGGCATGAATGCATCTCTTTCTTTTGCCCCGTTTTTAATCCCATCACGACCAGCATTCGGCTCGAAAAAAAATATTCCGCAGAGATGAGTAATATTCAAAGTGTATTTCATACTGTGGAAGGGGGTGGGGTGGTGTGTGGAACCAATACTCAGCGCTTTCGAAATCAAATCCCATCCTCCCACTGACAGATGAGTAAGATAGTTCGCAACGAGACTACTTTGACTGAATCGTTTTAGTCCATGTCGATGGATCGATTCATATATTAGTGCCGGCATTAATAATGCATAAAGAAAGATAAAATAGTTAATAGAATGGTGCATCTGACCGTTTTAAAGAATTAAAGAAAATACCATAAGCGGGAGTTTATTCCACCCAGTCATGAAACAAAAAAAAAAAAAAAATTGCTTTTTTTCTTTGAACCATTTTAGGATTACAATTCTATGCAAAATGCAGGTAGCACTAAAATATCAGAGAGGACAAAACTAGTGGCTAGTGTGCGAGACGACTCGCATGCTACATGTATTGGACCCGTATCAAGGTTCCTCCAATCTTTTTTCTGAAGAAATAATTACATAGGTCCCTACCAAGGTTCGCCAAGTCTGAGGGAGGACCTAGGGACAACGGCCCCACCTGATTGATGAGATCCGTCAGTCTAAAGGTGACAAACTCATCCAGGGAAGAAACTCCTAAGGAAAAATCACATTACGTCCAAGAGGTTTGTGGGTGCTTGAAGCGGAACTAATAGTCCTGCATCTGGATAAACAACTCGACAATGTATCCGAACGTTTGCAAAAGTATACGTGAGGTTGGTTTAGATCTCTAAGTTCTGGCCAAGCGTACATAAGTACCACCTTATTAGGTACACAAGTACCACACGACGCCGTTACAGATCTCTCAGGGTATGAAGCCAACTAAAATATGTTGTGAATTTTGTAACGTCACATTTTTATATAAGATGTATGTTCTCTTTGGTTGTGACGGCAGCGCTACCTTGTGGCTGTTTTATGTTACCTCCCCTCCCACTTGTGTAAGTGAGTCAGTCTTGTGAGTCCCGCCATGTCTAAATCATGTAGTGCGTTCTCAATAAAGTCTGTTTTATTGTTCTGTACAAAGTGTGCCTAATCCCGAGTAAATTAATCCTGCGCAACTTAATAAGTCTGCTTTAAAATATACATATGTGTGTTTGTGTTTAAACTAAAATAAAGTTATTTTAGATCATTTTCAGAGTAGTTTCAGCAGTTTCAGTAGTTTTCAGCAAACATACATATGTGTGTGTAAGTCTCAATATTGATTTCAATTAGAAAAATAACTGGTTAAAAAAATAACTGACTTAGTCCCTTATACGACATATAGCTAAAAATGGTCCAAAATAACTTGAAGCATTCTTATGGACAGTAGTCAATATTCTGCAATAAGAAAAGATATTCCATTATCCTATAAAGATGGTATGTGGATCTAAATGAAACTCCATGAACGCTTCAGCTGAGCTATCGAACCTAAGTTAGGCCGAAGAAGGGTTGAAATCTCGCCAGACATTTTCATTTGTTTTAGCGCTCGCCAACTGTGAAGATTAGTCAGTAAAGCCTCCCTCGAAGGGGGCAAAGTGGTTGGGCAAAGGTGGAGACGGAAGATGCTGAGTCGGCGTTGGGTGGGAGGGGGGAGGGAAGAGGGAGGTAGGAGGGAGAGCGAGTGAGAGAGCGTGAGGAGATGGAGCGAGGGAGAGAGAGAGAGAGAGAGAGAGAGAGAGAGAGAGAGAGAGAGAGAGAGAAGAGAGAGAGAGAAGAGAAAGAAAATAATAATTACAATTGTTTCGGAGCTGTGCTAGCAGATTGAAGTAATTAAAGATAATGACTGTAGAAGTAATTAGTGTAATTAATGGTAATGATGCTAATTATGTTAATGGCCTACCCCCCTTCCCTCCCCCCTCCCACTATCCTCCCTCCATCATCATCATCAATTATTGCTCTCCCTTCCCTCCCTCAGGAGCCCTGGCGCGAGAGAGAGAGTGAGATGGGGTGTGAGAGGGGAAGTACACTGCTTTTTCTGAGAGAGGGCCCAACATCACCTGCCGGCTCCCTGCATCATTCCCGCTTAAATGTTAGCGCGCACACACGCAAAATCACAACCGAGCAGTTCCTCTCTCTTAGGGGGGGATTCAAGCACATCACCACTCACAATTGTCTTGAGGGGACGGTTATACACTTTTCATAGTTCGGATATATCACCAATAGTCAATTAACCTTTTCTTCTAACAGGCTGTCGGCGTTATCAAAATCCTAATTATAAACAATACTATATCCTTATATTTATAATTTTTATAAGCAGTTATTAACTTGAATGCAACTGTACATGCGGTGTTATACGACAAAGATCTTGTATTTTACTCTTATCACCAGGTAAACTATTAATTCCATACTCTTTCACTAGCTACTTTTTTTCTTCTTTTGACGGGTGGATTTAGTGTTACTCTTTCCTGATGTATCTTAACCGTTAGTACACTAAATGTCACCTATCGCACAGATGTTATCCGTCAGTCTTTTGGCAACTGTTCATCTATGGGGAGAAGATCGAACAAAGTATACCACAGACACTTATCCACCAAGCTATCCTGCTGAGACTGCGGACGGGACAGATAACTCTTCTTCCGAAGAAATTAGTAGTGCATATTTGATATGAATATGCATGTGGAAGGTTCATACTTCTGAGGTCTGAATACAAACACATGAGACGGCTAAATACTTCGGTTATAAAAATTTAAAAAAAATATTACAACAAGAAAAAAACCCCTCTTGTAAATACCAAATATTCATTTACGTTGGTTAGGAATCATGATTTATGTTGTACTATTTAAGGGAAAGGGATCTAGCCAATAGGAGCTTTGAAAACAAATTACATACATACATTGTGCAACAATAAAATCATTTCTTATTTATGAATATAACCAATAAGCTTTTTCATTAAGCAAAAAAAAATGCACTTACATTAGTGTTATTAAATAATAGAAGAATTTTAATTTAAGCAACTATTGATCAGTGAATGTTTTTACATGTGTTTTATGTTTCATATATATACATACATATATATATATATATGTGTGTGTGTGTGTGTATAATATAGTGGCCCATGACCTTGTCCGGGGAGTCGAGCAGCGCTACCCCTACAGCAGTCGGTCATTAGCCCATTTGCATATGGGAAGAAGAGGNTATATGTGCTTTGGAATTTACTTCTATTTAATTAAAATGAAAAAAAAAAAAATGCGTAACGCTGAGAGAATACCCAAGATTTATAGAAATTATAATTACTACTTTGTGAAGATGAAAAAAAAAATCAAGTAAAATCTCTACTTAAAAATTACAATTAAATTTTGTCCTGTACACTAAAACAGGTGTTTTTTGCTTTGTTATTGTGTTGGCATTACCTCCGACTTCTCGTTTTCTTGAACTCCTCTGTGGCCACATATGGACCTAATACTCTATTATATAATAAATAATTACACATTTCTCCTTTAATATTTTGCTTTATTCATATTATTTATTATTATTATTATTTATTTTTAAGATATAACACAAAGGTTTCTTAACTTAGCTGAACTTTTGGTCAGACAGAAGAAACAATTTCTTCCTTAATGAGCGCTCATCGCAAAAACATAGAATAAAATCGTAGAAAATACAATTTTGCAGATATTGTTTTATAAGGTTATTTATTACAAAAATACAAAAAAGAAAACAGGAAATTACGTTTTATAATTTCGGCCCCCCTTTAAACCATCACTCCTCCACTGACCACAACTATTAATGATTCTTGATGAAGCGCTTCCCCCACTCTTCGACTAGGTCAGTCTTAAGAAGGAAGCGTACCTAGGTCATAAAATGTATGCTCTTTGTCCTCTCCGATAAATTTTGTAATTTAAAATCTTCTTCATATTAATTTTTAATGAAACAAATGAGATCTGCTTAAATTAAACAGTGCTGTGCGACAAACTTTTTATGTTAACAAATTTTATTTCAATTAAAACTAAAACTCAACAAGACAAGTTTGGTTTAAACAAGAGAAATATTAAAGAAAGTAATTTTGAGTGAGGAAAGGGCACATTTATTTTTTATATGTATAAATTAAATAAGGATCTCTCAAAATAATTCATCATAGTTGTGTTTAGGGGAGGAATGGGGGTTTAAAGGGAGACCGAAATTAGTAATCGTAATTAATAATCGTAACTTTGTTTTTTGTTTTTATTTGTTTTTTTTTAATACAAATTTTATAAATATAATTTTCTAACAATTGTATTCTATAAAATTTTTGCGATGGAACGCTTACTTACTAAGGAAGAATTGTTTCTTTTTTCTTACCAAACACAAAGAAAAACTGGTTTTTGCTTGAGGATTGTGGACAACTAAAAAAAAAAAAAAAAAAAAAAAAATCTGTGAGGGAGGTAATACATTACTACCCCTCTGTTCCTATCTCGCGCGTAAAACCCGCCAAATTGCAGACTGCTCTAATTTAGTACCCAGAAAATTTCTCCAGTGACAATCGATGTCCGGAGAGAGAGAACTGTTTACTCTCGAGAGCCGTTGGCGACGGGGAGTCAGCGGCATTGAGAGGGAGGCATTGTTCTTATTGTGGCGTAATGAAGGGGTGGGGATGGGGGGGAGGGGGACAATGCATTTCATTAGTCCCCCCCCCCCTCCCCTCCCCCCACTGTGGGCAAAAACCCAGCTCTAATGACTCATTACAGGTAATTACACAGAGCCGGTCGATATCCACACCACAGGCGGCCTGCACCTCTATCTGGAGTCTCCTCGGCCTTCTAATGCATTTCTCATTGCTCTCCTCCTCAAGACATCCCTCCCCCCCCCCCAAAAAAAAAAATATACCAAAAACTTATCTAATGGGGTGCTTAGACTAACTGCATAAAGAAAGCTTACTCTGTTTCAGCATAGACAAACAGTAAATATAAATGGGTTGTAATAAATTAGTGAATGATTTCTTGCAACAGGTCAAATATCTTTGTATGGGCCAAATAGTCATTTAGGCATTTGCACTAATTGCATCAAGGGCTTTACATGATATCAACAAGCAAAATCTTTCAAAGTTCTTTTTAAATGGAGCCTTAAGTCAATACAAGTCAAATGTAAAAAGGCAGTATTTGGAGACTCCCCGCACTCTACTGGGAGTCTAAACCCCACGAGAAAGACGAATAAATCGTCTTATGATCGAAGGAGCTATTACATTATCAGCTATTTATTAGACTCTCGTTTTTTGCTTTTATTTCTTTTTTATAGATATTATATTTGTTCTGGTATTTAATCCCTCATTAATTTTATACAATAAATGCAAGGGAATGGAATACAAAATTAAACTGTCTCAGCCAGGACTCGAACCTGGATCTCCTGCTATCCGGGTTGGCGTGCTAGCCAATTATGGCAGTATTTGGAGATCGATCAAAATGTTAATTAAAAATAAGCAACGACAAAAACATGTTTTCTTTTTATTATTATCTAATATTTCGGATTGTAAACCATCTTCAGGGCTATCAAGAAGATGATAATTGAGTTGTTTTTAAGTTAGAGAAATATGCATAACATTTGCTTAGACCAGCATATCTTACATATTAACCTCTCGCCGTCAAGTAAGCCCGATCGCGATGCAAGCCGAAACGTAGACGAATAATAAAATAAATAAATAAAAATAAATGTAAAAAGAAAATTGTAATTTTTTTTTCCCCGAAAATTTGGCAGAAATCCAACAAAAACTCATAGCTTCGTGCTTAACAACCTCTCAACCTGCAAAAGAATAGCTCATTTTATTTTTTTTTTTGTTCTTTTATTTATTTATTGTAGAATTTGAAACAACAGAATCATATTTTACTATTCAGGATGTTTAGTTTAACCTATATTTGACAAGTTGGTTTTTTTTAAATAACAGCTTTAGATATATCCACTGAAAGCAAGCTATCGTAAGACCTTACGTTAATGAAATTCATCGTAAGCAAATGGCCGACGAAAGGCTTTAGCCAATTAACTCCAGTATTAATTAAGATCTAAATGAATTTACAATATTATTATGCACCGATGAGTGGTGTTGTTTGAACTGTCTGATTGTTGTTGGAGCCGAAGTTGGTCTTGGGAGTTCCGCCAACGAGGGCCTAGTCGACCACTCCAGTCCAGTTTGCGTAATAAAACTAATTACGCTAATGAAATTCTCCCTTCTCTCCGAGCATCGATAAGTAGCTGGTGCAGCCACGCCTCGAGGGTTACCGCTCGCAGCATTCTCGATGGTCAAGTCCTAATCCGTTGGACGGTGTTTGCTGGTTGGACAGAGTTCCAGAGTCCGGGCCCTAAAGACATTCGGTCCCCTGTGAAGGCCACCTTGGAATGCAGCTTCTCGAGGACTAGTTCGTCAGATCTACTTGCCAAGGACACGCACGTCGAACCTACTCAGTCCTGTGAATGTACCCCTTCCCAGGCCCTGCTTGCCATGCGCGGACACAGCTTGCTTCGACAGCCCTCTTCTTCGTGAATCTTTTGAAATATCTGGACCGGCAAAGCAATAGACTTGACACCTCTTTTCAAGAATAAAGTCCCAAAGTGTCAGAAAGACAGAAGACCAACAACCGCATTCGTCTCAAGTCCATTCATTAAATGCCATGTCCAAATATATTCGAGCAAGGGAAGGCTACTCGAAAACACTGCTCTCAAGAAGAATTATTGAACTAGCATTAATTAAAAAAAAAAAAAGAAAAGAAACTGGATAAATAACATTTTATCATAATATAGTTAAATAATTCAGCAGCAATGGGGCAATATCGGGCTTAATGTGTTAATATATACCTAAATATAAACATAATAAGCGTTAGTTGTATTAAATCTACCAGGTTTTGAGTATGTAAATCAATCCATACTCATTGGTATTAAGCTTATGAAAAATGACAAAGGATCTTCACAGTTCCTACTGGAAGCTAATTTTTTTTTTTTTTTTTTCAACTTTATTATTTATTACTTTCTACATGTTTTGTATATAGTAATGTGGTGGTTAATAGTAACAGTAAAAATTAATTAAAAATGATAATTAAGTAAATAATAAAAAATATATATTTATATATATAAAAGAACTTAGCGTGTACTTCACTTGATGGAGAAGTTGCCCAATGGCAGAACTCCTAANTAAAATGATACATGTATAATATATATAAAGAAAAAAAGAAAGAACTTAGCGTGTACTTCACTTGATGGAGAAGCTGCCCAATGGCAGAACTCCTTAATCTCTATTTACAATACATAGGTTGTTTTTCTGTTGTGGAAGCTAATTAAAGTCGGGAGACTAAGGATTCCTCAGAAGATATCTTCATACTCAAGAAGGTGCTGATCCTCTGGACAATTTAAGGTCTTCTAGTGTTGTCAGAGTTCCGAGTTTAGAGTTTACTGAATAGAGTTCAGTTCCTCTCCATCATTTTTAACTGGAGATGTTCTACGACGAAGGACCTCTTAGGAGGCAGCGGATAAGTAAAACCCACTGTGAACATGCGTTGTATATATCGCACAGTGCGCAAGTATATGGTATATAAGTAGGACAAACACATCATGGGGGCATTGGAGTTCTTGAGGAAATCCCGGCCAAGCTTGCACCAAAGAGGATATTCTACTGAGGAACTTATCCAATGATATCGAACGCGGGCTGAAAGACAGCTAGTACGCGGGCTATAGCCGCTCCAGCTCTTTGTCCCAGACCGCGGGATCGGATATTTTAACTTGCATAATTAATCCCCCTTCTGAAATCGGACACAGCCCCCCCCCCTCCATCGATTGCACACCCAGCTGGGTCCCTGCCATCCTCAAGCAATCCCACCAGAACGTTCTCTGTCTGGACTTCTCCTTGTGCCAATCCTTTGACACAAGCCACAAAAGTAAAATTTCGTAACGCGGGAACTGCGTGAAGCATTGTATTTGTACAAGAAATGCAAAAGGAGCCAGAAAAAATCCTACTACTTTAGCCGGGTCTCCTACTTTTTGAGAAAGTATACCGACCACTAAAGCACCGATATTGGAAAACAGGAGACCTGGGTTCAAGTCCCGGCTGAAGTAGTAAGATTTTTTTTCTGACTCCCTTAGCATTTTGTGTATAAAGTTTAACTTGAGTTTACAAACCACAACTATTATCATTATTTATTCTGTATTTGTGTTCAAATCTTCAAATGTGCCTATTCACAATTAATACTCTGTGAAACAAGTTAAATATTTATTTGTATCAATAGAAAAACTGTGGTGAGCTTCTTAACTCTAAATTATATATTACACCCACTATCTGTATAACGTATTTAACTCTCAATTTATATCAGGTAACTCCTCACTTCTATTGGTCTAATTTTATGCAATGACGAACTCAATTTTATGCAAGACAAATTTATTTAAGAAAAAAAATTAAAACTATGGTTTCTTGAGCAGTAACAGACAGACATACAGATTGAAAAGAGGCTATCATTGTTGGTATCTAGTCGGCAGGATTGGAGAAAACATCATTAACATTTATGGAATAAAAATACTCCTTTGAAATTCGGTAACAATAAAATATTCTAAATATGCAATCTACAACAAAACTTTACCATTCAATGAGATTTTAATGAATATTCATTTTATATTATAATTCATACTCCAATTATGATTGTTAAATTTTAATTTCAATCCAATTTAGGAGTAATTCAGGAGTTAAAAAAAAAAAAGGAAATAAGAGTTATTCAGTTTAGTAATGCAACACGACTGATGACTTTATTCAAGTCGTAGCGATCGAATGATCCCAAGCCGATATAAGGATGTAGGAAGGATAACATAAAAATCAGAAGTTGGTATATGTATATATGTGTCTGTGGGCGTGGCCGGTTAGGACAAAGACCCATGGGATATATGATTTCTCACCTGCCACTCGTACACACATCGGTACTTATATCAGTCCTGCAGCCAAACATGGTTAAGCGTGAAGGAGCTGGGATATTCTGTCGGCCTCTCTCCCATGATTAGTATGGCCATATAATGAGCCTCATTTAGCAACACGTGAAATGAGCTCTTCAACAGCTGTAAATGGGCATTTGCTGAGAAGAGGACCAAATTAAAAAAAAAAAAAAAAATTATTTTTAATAATATTAAAGAGAAAATTAAAAATTTAAATCCTCTGATAATTATGTTCTAAAATGTAACTTAAAAAAATACAAAAATGCATTCTAGATAAGATATTTAAGTCTGTAAGAAGGGNTTATAATAATATAAATAATTTAATATTATTGTAATTATTATTATTTTAATACAATTGTAAAAAGTGTATTAAGGTCTCATACATTTAATATTAAGAAAGATGTTGATGAATGTAACTATATATATATTGTACTCCTTTTTTCTCTACCCTTTCCTTGAAACCCAGTTTCATCGAGAGCAATTTTTTTTTTTCATTATAGGCAATTTAATTTTTTATGGTGGGAGGTTCGTAGGCCGTCGAACCTACTAATTTCGAAGAGAAATTAATCAGAGTTACGGCCAGGATGAGAAAAATAAAATACTCCAAAATTGTTGGGTAATTATTTTATTATTGCCAACGTTTCGACTTAACTTGTAGGTCATCATCATGGCAGTAGAGATGTACGGAGAGATCTCAAAGGGAGGCTTATGGTCACATCTCTGAGTGCAGAACTAAACTTGTTTTAGTTTAGTTTTTAGTGCATAAACTAGACAGTCCAGCTCTTGACTCTGAGATGAGACGATAAACCTCCCTCGGGGATCTCTCCAGGCATCAATATCGCCCTGATGATGACATACAAGATAAATGGAAACGCCGCAAATAATAAAATAAAATAATTACCAAAAAATTTTGGAGTATTTTATTTTTCTGATCCTGGCCGAAACCCTAACTAATTTCACCAGTATTTAATTATCTGCATTTTAAGTTAAGGAGCAAAAGTCATTTTAAGCACCCCAATTGTTTCTACATGTGTGGTGATGTTTTTACTAATAGGTTAGTTCATGCTTGTAATTCAACTGTACCTCAATAACACGGCGAACTATTATTTTATAGTAATTTTTTAATAGTTACTATTTAAAACTAGTACAATAGAAGATAATAAGTTTTAATGGGGGTCTCATTAAAGATAATAAAGATGGCGGGACTTCCCACATGATTGAATAGTTAGTTTAGGCCAGTATTACGCTCGTTGAGGGCTAATTAGTGTCTCAGGTAATTAGCGACCAGCTAATAATTCTATATAATAACTATAATGCCACTATATTAGGTTGGTAGTGGTGGGGGGAGGGGGGTTATCTAAAGGCCATCAGATGACGTAAGGAACAAGTCCATGGAGCTTGTGTGATCAACACTTATACCATAGTTACATTGTTCTACCAGTAAGAACCTCCAAATCTCCAGGAAATTTTAACAATTTTTAGTGCAAGGGAACAGAATAAAAAATCTAACTGTCCGAGCCAGGACTTGTACCTGGATCTCCTGCTACCAGAACAAGTCTGATAATAACTTATAACTTATCAGACTTGTCCTCGTAGCATAATTGGTAAATGCACCGGCCCGGATAGCAGGAGATCCAGGTTGAAGTCCTGGCTGGGATAGTGAGATTTTTTATTCTGTTCCCTTGCACTAAAATTTACGTGGGATTAAATAACTTAAAAAATCTTATAATATAATATTTTTATATGATATCTATTTATAATTATTTTATAAACCACTCTCACATGAATGTTTTTCGGAAATAGGATTTGGCCTTAAAGATTATAATTTTTTTTATTTTATTTTTTTTTTTAGTACGAGTTATAAATGAGCTTTTAAACATTAAAACATTTGACGCGAACAGTCGATTATATCTAGAAATCCTAACCTCATCATTTTACAAGAGATTATCTGGGGGGGGGAACCATTCTGGAAAGTTATAATTTTTCAATTCATAATTATCAATTATTAATTTCTATACTTTGTGTGTTATCTTTTATTTGCAGTTGGACAGGTAACCCACGTTTTTCTTCTTTAAGAGGAATTAAAAAAAAAAAATTTCATAACATTTTACTATAACCTTTTGTTCGTATGAGAATTAATTAATGTAATTCGGCAACAAAGAGAAATAATTCCAGTAAATTTCACTGGAGAAAAGAACACTAAGCTGTTAATGACGCTTATACTGCAATACTAAAAATTTATTGCTAAAAAAAAACAAACTTCAAGACCTTATCCACAAGATGTATTTATGAATTACATTCAATTCTTTATTTATTTTAGAATTTTTTTTTGGTTGGAGTTCGGTCAAGGTGGATCCAAAAAATATATTTAAAATAATTTAATCACCTGCCAACGTTTCGGCTTACATCGTTCGGGTTATCATGGGGATTTCGTGTCACCTGTATCCCATAATCATGACGTTATATATGGGAATCTGCCGAAACGTTGTGAGATAATTAGAAAATACACAATTTTTTAATTTGTCTTTTTTGGATCAACCTTGACCGAACCCCAACAAAAAAAAACACCTAATAATCATATCTGTTATCAAAAAACTCTCCATTTGAATGCATTTATTTTTATTTACCTTCCCATGAACTATTAAATTATCGATGGATAACAAAAAGAAAAGACCGAGATAATGACCAAATTTCAGACATCATCAATATATTTGTTATTAGTTGCGACGTAATTATATCATAAAAAAATTTTTTTTAGTAATCAGAAATAAAATTCATGATTATTTATGTAAAAAAAAATGTTTTCGCGAAAAATGCAACAACACTTGGAAAACGGGTAATTTTGATACATGATTCATAAATGTGTTTCATCCTACTATGATTTGCTGTAATCAGTTTCATTATCAGCAAATAGAGTAGGGTTCGCATTTAACGAGAAAAGAGTACATAAATATATGACAGGAGATGTTTAGTTGTAGATGATCATGAAGCTACTCCTCAATTTTGTGTTCCATCTTCAGAGATAAACAGAAATCAACTCTTTGGACATGGAGACACATGGGAAAACATCGTAGCAATATACATACTCCTCGATTATCGTTCTATAATACAAGTTTTCGTCAAGGGAAGAGTTATCTTCGTTATTTTCCTTTTATTGGACTTGTTCAGGTTTTATTTTTAGAAGAATACCTGTTTTCCAGACAAATGCACTCCATGCACTTCCAGATTTAAAAGCGGAGTGGAAAAATCATATTTTCTCTGGATCGGCTTGAGGAGGTTTCGACAGGGAATGTTTTACTGGATGACTGAGAGACGCCCATGCAGAACAGATGGTCGCTCTTGTGAATAGGACGCCCTGGGGGCTCTTTTGAGACAGCCTCCAGCCAGAGTTCCAAGGGAAGGGCTACGAAAGAGACTGCCCGAGGAGGATCGATAAATTGTGGGCACAATTAAGTTTGTCTGGGGGGGGGGGTTGACGTGGGAAAGGAGGGGGGTGTTGACCGGAGGGGTGGTCAAGCCCCCTTCCAACCTACCCCTCCCTCCTGCGTCAATTAACATCCCCTAGTCCTCAAGTCAAGTCCAAGTCGTTCTACCCCCGGGCTTCAAACCCCCTCCCCCTCAGTCCTACCTCTTTCTGACACTCTCTCTCTCTCTCTCTTCATCCCTCTCCTTGTCTCCTTATTCCTTCTAGCCCATCCAAAACGCTAAACACTTCGAGATGTAAGATCGTAGTAAACCACCTTTACACGTATAATTAATAAAACTACTCTTTAATTCAGTAAATTTACCTCTATTGACACACAAAACAACTATTATAAATCGTAATCAATTAATAATGACAACTAATAGTATAAAAGACACACAAATACAATTTTTAATGGAGCTAGATTTTATAAAAAATCTTTTTGATTTGATCTCTTTTTATTGACTCTTTATATTCCAGGTATTTTATGATTTATCTTTATTTTAATTTAANGTAGAATTGTAAATCTAATCAAGACCTGATGTAGAAATGACAATTCAACATTTAATAAATAATTACATATATAAATAAATAAATAGACGAAGAATATGATAATAATAAATAAATTTCACTGAACTTCGATTTTAATTGATGAAACTTAAGGAATATAAAGAATCAATAGAATGTAACTAAAATATTAAGTTTTATTATCTCAAAATAAAACAATTTGCTGTCAACGATAGGTAAAAAATGTCATAATGAATAATTACACTTAAAATAAGTATTTTTTTTTTTTTTTTTTTATGTTTGACTACCCAGAGCTTCAAAACTACTATTCATTAAAGGATTTCATAAAAAACCCAATTCAACTAGCTTTAGATTTAGAAATTACTGCTCTGTTCAGAAGTGCAATGGAACCCTATTAAAAGAAATTCTGCTGGAGAAAATTAGCGCTCAAGTTAAAAAAACCTGTTACTTATCATGCTCTGAAGAATGTCACCCAAATTGAATACCAGGATTGAGGAGGGCCTGTTGTGTGTTCCTAGGAGAACACCTATAAATATTTTGAGACATTAAAGACAGAAGAACACACCTACAAACCTCTGTGTACGAATATAACTTATTGCACACCAAGTACTATATAACGTAATGTAAACAAGCACTAAAAAACGGAAAACATTTAAAAGAATGGATAACAGATTTAACCCTAGATAAACCCCAACAGTCAGGGCGTAATAACCATGATGTTGATCGCCCTATAACCAGATTCTAAACGTGAAGAAGAAAATAAACAATTACAACAATTTTTTTAAATATATATGTAACATTTTGGAAATGTCTTTTCTTTCAACTAATTTCCTATCATATTTTATTTGTTTGTTTAAGCTATTAAAATAGCACCAATCCAACGATACCAATTCAAGTATGAAAACCATTTTTATTTCTATTTGGCCTCCTTTCAACCACTTAGAATCATGGTTATCCATTTCCAGCCATGTACTCTATATGTTGGGCACTGGGAAAACTTGTCATTCTTGACTCCAATCCGCAAATTCTGAAAACCGCACCATGCTGTTAAACTGTCTCTCCGAATATTTAAAGGCCTTGAATGACTCATTCATGATTTAAGAAATTCTCTACTTCCTTACGTGAAAAATAGTTTTTATTAGGTGTCGAATAAGAGTGTAAAAATAATATTGATAGCAAGTTAGCAGGAGTAAGAGAGAAAAAATAATGTAATAATAAATGTAATTTTTTTAAAATCTTAGATCACGGGCTATGTCGAATAATACACTGCTTTGACTCCTGACAACATACTCTAATACTAATGAGAAATATTTTTACAAGAGAAGAGAATATTAATATAGTTATTAAATGCCCTAATTTTAAACAATTTATTAAAGGTTGTAATATAAATTATTTTATATAGAGATATGAATTTATGTAGAGATGCTTGAAACTGCAGGGGGGGTACTTGTGTTCCATTTAGAAGCGATCCTTTCTCCTCGGGGCCAAAGCAAGCTGTCCCTTATCCTGCGGAAGGCCAAGATGGCCTCTCAAGAGAAGTCCTGTAATTCAGGTTGCTTAGCTAATTAAGAGCTGCAGCAGGGTCCTTGGAGGATTGAGGGTTCTTCCCAATATCCTGACCGCCATCCTTCCCCTCCCTGGCCGGCTGCCAGAGGCCCATGCAAATCCCGACTCCTTCTTAGTTAACCTGTCTTCCTGATAATTGCTTCTCCTCCGGAGGAGTGGTTCTGTGGTCTCCGACCAGACTTGTTAGTAGAGGCATTGGAGAGCGGCTGAAAGATGGCTCCTACCCATCAGAGCGATCACCGGTCAAGTCCACTTCGGGATCTACCCGCGTGAATCCTCGACGCTCATGAAGAAGTGTCTCAGAGTGACAGATGTCCAACGGAAACATACCGACTATATGATAGCTATTCTATCATTGAGTAGAAGCTATGTATATTTATGGCCAATCCGAATGAATCCAGTTATTAAGATTAGTCAAATAATCTATTTTTTGAATTTTCAGATACTTATTTTTGATATTTTGCTCTATCCTACTTGAAAGATACCAAAAGCGCTGGTCCCTAAAATATGTATGCATATAAACACACACACAAACACACGCACGCACGCACGCACGCACGCAGGCACGCACGCACACACACACACACACACACACACACACACACACACACATGTTTATTATTTTGATTGTGGTATTTTATCCCACGTACAATTAAACGCAAGGGAATAGAATAAAAAATATAACTGTCACAGCCAGGGCACGAGCCTGGATCTCCAGCTATCCGGGCAAGCGCGTTAGCCACTTACTTTTTTATTCTAGTTAGATTATTATTATATTCCCTAGCATTTAATTGTTTAAAACATATCCCTGATTATCTCGTAAAATATTTATTTTCTAACAAATCTGTTTTGAGTTTCATTACACAATACTAAATACCTTGCCTGATACGTCGAAAATTTTTGTATTTTTTTTTTTTTTTACTGCTTAGTATTGCTTAATAACGAACTGAGACTTTCGTTTTGCATTCAGCTCCCATATGCCGAATTTCATTAAGAAAAATGCAGACCATGATATGTATACAAACTCACACACACACACACATATGTATATATTAATGGCGTACGTCAGACTACTTAATGTGGTTAGTAAGTAAGATACATAAAAAAAATATAAAATTTTATATAGGCATACCAGCATATAAAATTGGGTATGCAGATATTATATGATTAACATTAGTTATGCACTGACTACCTAAAGGACTTATATTTAAATATTAGAGACGTTTGAGATATACAGTTGCTATTGTAAATTCTTAAAATTGTAGAATTGTAAATCTAATCAAGACCTGATGTAGAAATGACAATTCAACATTTAATAAATAATTACATATATAAATAAATAAATAGACGAAGAATATGATAATAATAAATAAATTTCACTGAACTTCGTTTTAAGCAAATTAAATAATGCTTACACAAATAGTAATGTCTCTTCACCCCATTGTTTCGTGAAAAATTAATAATGAAACTCTATACAAAAATAACTGATGTTAAATCAATGATAAATCAATTTAAAAATGTAAGTTAACTTATGAGATCAAATAATATAGAAAAGTTAATTACAATTAAAGTAAAATAATGAGCATTACCCAATATTAGTTTTCCAAAAATTTGAGAAATAGGTTACCTGAAACAAAATACAAATATATAACACTATTTACAAAAGAAAACCTCTTGTGGTTATAAACATACTTATTTTCTAACACATATTAATTGAAAAATAATCAAAGTTGGCAAAATTTAAAAGTAGATAATTGTAAATAATCAATTGATTTAATTATTAAAAAAACTTTAATTTTTAGGCAAAAAAAAAACAAACAAAAAAACGCAGAAATTTTAATATGAGATATATTTCCCATCATAGTATTTAGAGGAATACCATAAGCATCGTACATGTGAGAAAAAAAAAAGTGAAACACACTTTTTTCTCGATTGGCTCTATAGGCCTGAAAGATCGTTAGCCGCGCTTGATTTGGTACCAAAATGGGCTTGGCCAGACCTCAGACATCAACTCCAATTTTAAGGACACCCCTATACACACACTCAAATACGTGGTCGGGTTTTTATAAATCAGGATGATCGGACTTGCTCTTTATAAAACTAGTGTGGATGTGTATACATATATATATTTACGCAGATTTACATATCTGAATGTATAATAATTGGGAATTTATAGTGAAGAAGATATATATGCCAATTATAGACAGAAAGAACCGTTAATTAATGTAAGGTCAAAGACATGAGGAATAACTTAAGACCGAGTATATTCGTGACTTAATCGTGGATAAAAAAAAACAAACAAAGAAAATACATTGAAATACAAACAGATCTCTGGATACGATGTTATTTTTGGTTTTCGGACAAGGTAGATCATAAAAATAAAATTTTGAAAAATGTGTATTTTTTAAATTATCTGCGAACATTTCAGCTTGCATTGTAAGTAATTTTCAGGGCTATCATGTAGGCGAGAGGTGACGCCATGTCACCAAGATCCCATTTTAAACACTGACATTAGATATGTCATTATTAGATATGATTATTAAATGTTTTTTGTTGGGGTTCGGTCAAGGTAGATCCAAGAAATATAATTTAAAAAAAAAGTATTTTTTTTTTCAAATTATCTGTCAACGTTTCGGCTTATATTGTAAGCCATCTTCAGAGCTACCATGAGAGGATGTCGAGTTACAGGATCCAATTTTCAACACTGACATTAGAAATGTTGTTATTGTATATGATTATTAAATGTTGTTTGTTGGGGTTCGGTCAAGGTAGATCCAAGAAATATAATTTTTTTTAAAAATGTGATTTTTCTCGTCTTCATGTTCAGAGCTATCATGAAGACGAGAGGACGTCGTGTCACCAGGATCCCATTTTCATCACCGACATTGGATATGTTGTTATTGGATATGCTTATTAAATGTTTTTTGTTGGGGTTCGGTCAAGCTATATCCAAGAAATATAGTTTTTAAAAAAATGTGTATTTTTTTAATCATCTGCCAACGTTTCGGCTTACATTGTTAGTCATTTTCAGGGCTATCATGAAGGCGAGAGGTGATGTCATGTCACCAGGATCCCATTTTCATGACTGACATTGGATATGTTGTTATTGGATATGTTTATTAAATGTTTTTTGTTGGGGTTCGGTCAAGGTAGATCCAAAATGATAGTTTTTAAAAAATGTTTATTTTTTAAATCATCTACCAACGTTTCGGCTTACATTGTAAGCCATCTTCCGGGCTATCATGAAGGCGAGAGGGGACGTCATGTCACCTGGATCCCATTTTCATGGGATATGTTGTTATCATATCTGATATACTATCTTTTAGGGGTTGAGACATTGGAATTGCTGTCCCTCGGCAGTGAGCAGCTCAATAAGTTGGATCCGTCGCCGGCCTGGCGTGAAGTTGTGGACTGCCGTGCGGACAGACAGCGAGCTAATTACCGGCAACGGCCCTCTGCTCAGCTGTTCTCTCATTTAAATATAGAGGCGGGGGTCAGAGTTCCCCCGTAATTAGAGGTGTCGGCAGGCATTGTTCTAGGGGCAGCTGTCGTGTGTGTGTGTGTGTGTGCGCGCCGCCAACTGCTCTCTACGCCAAACTTCAAGACCCTTCCACCGGCTTTTGCCCGAGCTGGCCTAGGATTCCCCGCTGGAAAACCCGCGCCTCCAGGGGAAATCACCAGACTTGGAGGTTTTCTAATGAGAGCCGCCACCTTTCAACGGCTCCGATTACCAAAGCTGCTTAACTTTACTGATTCCTCATGTTCCCGACATATTATATCGTATAAGCCAGAAAGAGAGTAATGAGCATAAAAGGAATGACTACTGAAACTGACTAAAAAAACAAAAGTGGGGGAAGTATTCAGCAATCTAAGTTCGTCTGTATCTTTCCTAATCATCTAAATTGATATTTCGTAAAAATGTCAAATACCCTAAATTCTAGAAAATTAGATTATACATTTATCATATTTCCACAACTTTCTTAAACCAAATAAAAAAAAAAAATTAATAATATAAATTTTGGTGATGCTATTGATTTGTTTGATTGGAATAAATAACGGTTGATTTTTTTTTACTCCAACATTAAAGTGGGAAGAAGTTAGTTTCTTTTAAACAATTAATGATAGGGAATAAAAATCTTTCAGTCCCCGCCAGGCCTCGAACCTGGATCTCCTGCTTGTCGGGCCGGTATGCTATGCATTGCACCGCCGGGACGAGCTAGATAACTTTAATTAAATTAATTAAATTCCCACCACAATTCTATTCCCTCTCAATGATTGTTAAAATTTTACGTGGGATAATAAACCACAACCAAATAAATATTTATTTTTTACTCAAATTAAAAAAAAAATTGTAAAATTATGGCTATTTTCTTAATATACATAAAAATATAATAAACAAATAAATGGCCAGAAATTCTAGAAAAACCAAAGAAGTAACAGACTGGAGCAAGAGATTAAGGGAGAGATACTGACAGTCTTGAAGTCGTAGGGTGTGGACTAACCCTTAACTATTTTGCATGGCTTTCTGGAAATCGCTGTACAATACTGTTCCATCCTGTTGCATGGCCAAAGTAATGCGTGCTAGGCCATTGTACACAGTGTACGCACAAGAGACGTTCTCACTGGATTACGCGAAGGGACCCGCCTCTCTGAGTACGACCGTTCCTTCGCCGGGAATCCCTCGAAGGGCACACTGTTATGCATTAGTGTAACACAGTGATTAACTGCATAATGAAGCAGGCCCCGTCTCTCTTCTCCCCTGACGTTCACACTTGCTTTCTCCCTTTGCTTTTCTTTTGACTCGCCCTTTCAAGAGAGAGAAAGAAACAGAGATAGAGAAAGACAGGGAGAGACTCTGAGTGAGTGGGTTAGAGAGATATAGAGATAGATAGAGAGAGGGAGAGAGAGAGAGAGAGAACAAAACAGACAGGAAAAGAACTCAATAACACACAGACTTTAAAAAAAAGAGCTCCTCATGGACCACATGTGTTAAATCCTCCCTAATTTAATTAGGGTAGTATGTATCAAAGGAAAAGTGGATGACCAAATAGGGGAAGATCTTTTTTTAAATCAAATTCTTCTTGAATTTGAGTATTATAACACGTTCAAAAGAGAAAACTTATAAATTCCTGTTAATTGTGTAAAAAATAATAATAAATAAATAAATAAAATATATTTGCATTTTATTACATAATTTAAGTAAAAGTAGCTTCATGCGGTAGAAAGAAGTTGCAGAGGCCTTCCAAATTCCCCCGATGTTTGCCATGCTCTGCATTTTAGTACATAATTTAAATTACAGTCGCTTCATACTACAGATAATGATTGCAGTGGACCTTCCAAACTCCGCAGATATTTGCCATGCTCTGCATTTTAGTACATATTTTGAATATCAGTCTCTTCAAACTGCAGATAACCATTGCAGTGGACCTTCCAAACTCCCCAGATATTTGTCATGCTCTGTATTTTAGTACACAATTTAAATAACAATCACTTCAAACTGCAAATTACGATTGCAAAGGACCTTCCAAACTCCAAATGCATTTGCTACCCTCTGCATTTCAGCACAAAGATTTAAACGGCAGACACTTCATGCGGCAAAAAGCAATTGCAATGGACCTTCCAAACTCCCCCGATATTCGCCGCCCTCTGCATTTTAACAGTCGAATGTGGAGGCTTCATAGTAGCTGTCCAAGGGAACCTCATTTTTTCCCCTCATGCTTCTGCTGTTTCCTACTTCTTTCTTTTCCCTTTTTTTAAATCCTATTGTATCATTGAATCCCGAAGCGCGGGGCCAAAGTCCCATTGTCATGGTTTACGGTCATTCATTCCAGCCTTTAATCTCACTTTTATGGAAGTCGAAACTGTCCTCGTCTTTTCGCGTTGTATTTTTGTCGCATCACAATCCCCCTCACTCTTGCTCTCCTCGTTCGCTCTCTTGCTTTATAATTTCGTCTGTGTACACAATTAAGAGTACAACAAAAATAGCTTGCTTTATTTACGAAAATAACTTACTGGAATTTTAAGCATTCTGAACCTATTTAAATAGATACTAAATTTTTAGTTAATTTTTTCTTACTAAAAATTTATAAATAATTATTTTTCAAATATTAATAATAATGAAGGTACTTAGAATTTTATAATTTACTCAACTTGTAAACCATACATCCGAATTTCCTAAGTTCTTAAGTTTGACTTAATGAATTAGAGAAAAATGGGTAAAAACCTAAGTTTTAAAAAACAAACAAGACATCTCGGAAACATAATTCATTATTAAAAATCATTCTTTGCCACTATAAAAAATTTAATTTAAGCAAATTTTATATAATTAAATGTAAAGGAAATTATAATTTTATGGTTTTAATAATTAAAGATAATTTTATCTCGTTTTATCTTAATTCCCCCACCCTTCCGATATAGCCTTTAACAGGCCTGTTCAACCAACCATGTGTATGTCTATGTTGAATATATATACGTAGGGGTTTTTAAAAAAAATGACCATGTTAAATTCAAGTTTTGAAAGGACTGTATATGTATAAGGTACCTAAATACTTAATAATTTAGAGAATTCTCTAAACTTGTAAATCTGTAGCTGGTCCCTAACGAATTTACTCAGCAATCAGCTAAGAGGTTAGAAATTGAAAAAAAAAAAAAAAAAAAAAACTGAAAACCTCTACTGACATGAGATTTTACCGGAATATTATTACCAATGACGAAAAGTAGGTTTACTGGCGTAATCCGAATATAAGCAATTGCTAGATTGTGATCAAACTACTTTTTCAGTTGCGACAAGGAGGCAATTTAAAAAACAAAAATCCATGCCTTTCGTTTTTAAGAATTTTGAAGGCTTAATAATCAATTATTTGTTCCTGGCCGATGCTGTATGAATTCTGAACTCCACTGCAAACTAGTAGACAGATGTTTGAGGGCGATCCTGCTTTGATCAACCAAAAAGGAGTTTTACTACAACTCCTAGAGAATACTCGTCCTTACACTTCTCTTCGAGCAGAGGGAAAGTTAAAAGGAATTCATGGGTTCAAACGTCTTCCTCATCCACTATATGGTCCAGATCTTGCACCAGCGGATTACTACTCGTTGCGATCTAAGGCAATTGGTTAGCAGCTGCCTAACGATGATAGAAAATATGGATTATTTCGTGTATTAATTGGAATTTAAATTAAATATATAATAATACATATATATTAGGCTGAAAAACGGTCATTAACACAAACACACATACTTATATAAATAACTTTGACCAATGGACAGGAAATTTTGCTTTCTCCTCAATAGAATCGGTGAAGTTCCAAAGAATTCTTTCTAAAAGACGTAAATAGCTTGATTTTATTAGAGGAAATTTGCAAAAATGGGGTGTGACTGTTTCACTAGATGGAGGGTCAATTGCTGGACAGGAAGGGAGGAGAGGGGGAGAAATTGCGCGGTGGGGGGACGTAGCCCGAGGGCTGGACAGGAGGACGGCAATGGTTACGTCATCAAATTACAAGTCAAGTAAGAATATCTCTGTGTATGGGCTGTCTAATTACGCCTGCGACATTGGAAGCTCAACGAATTGCGCAACTGCTCGAACCTCGGGGCCACCTCAACTGCACACTGTGCTTCAGCTTTGGGATTCAACGTACGCATACATACATATGTACAGGGGAATGAATTCGCTAGGTAGGGCTTTCAAAATCTTAGCAGATTTCCGAATTTCAGGTAAAAAATGACCCTAATTTAAATGGCTGATCTAAAAACTGAAAATAGAATGGAAAAGCAAGTATTACTGAATATTTTCTAGGAGTATCAGAATGGGATAGGGAATACCCTAAACTCTCCTCGTTTATTTTAAAATATATTTCTTATAGTGGACATTTCAAGAAGATATAATACACAAAATAAGTTACAATATATACCTACTATGTTTTGAATAAATTCTTTTTATGGCACTAATAGCAACGATGTAATTTATAATTGTAAAATTTAGTCTTTAAAACCACTATACACTTCACCTGACTTCTACAAAAACAGAGTTCCTTCGACGATTGGAAATAATAACATATAATTATTGAGTCTATGTTAAAAATATGACTTTTTTTTTCTACTTCTTGTTAAAATGTGAAAGATCAAAATAAATGACAATATATATAAAGACACTTATTTATTTCCCGACTAGATTCGATTTCTTAGAAGCTTTTTCCGGTAGAAAGGTTATGTCAAGACTAGATTGCTTGAAAAAGACGACCCAGTCTTGACGTTACTTTCCTACCGTAATGTTCATATTTATAAATTGTTTAATATATTTTAATCTCCTGAAGAGGCTTTTAAAACACGAAACTTGTTGGCCTACAGATTATAGTTTATTTATTTTAAAGATGATGTTATCTCCACATCTCTTGGCCAACTATTTTCTCTCCATATTCTACTCCCTCAAGAAAAAATAACATTGAATACAAATGTAGAAATTACTTGTTACACATATTTTCTTTGTTTCAAAACAGTAAGAATAGCAAAGATTTTAGACATTTTAAAAATATTAATATAGCGGGCATTAATACTTGTACCCCTGCCCCTCTCCTTGACCGATTTTTGTCATTAAATAAGAAAAGGCAATGCACTGTTTACAAGAAGAAGTAATATTTGACTATTATTTTTGAAATTGGTGAAACTATGGCGCATACATAATTGCATACACACACACACACACACACACACACATATATTATGTATGTAGGTGAAGTATACAGAAACTTTTCAAAAGGAGAGTCCAAATTAGTTATAACGAGTTAAATTTGGTTTCTCGCTTATAAATATGCNGTACTGTTTTAAATTTTGTCTAGCGATGTTTTTCTTTCTTTTATAAAAATTCTTAAGAAACCGATTTTTTTATATTTTATTTAATATCTTTGGCTAATGGCATTAAATAAATTTTTGTTGGCATTTATGACCTATTTGACATCAGTTGCTGATCTTAGAATATATTATTTTTAATTTGGAGGTATCTAGTTGACCGTTGAGCCTAATAAGGAGAGGTTAGCCAGGGATTCTGTCTTAGAAGAAGAAGAACTAAAACTGATTTGTTAACAAAAATATTTTTTATATTTCGCCAATGTTTCGGCCTAAATTTCCGGCCTTCATGAGAGCAAATGGGGTGATGGGGAGAGAGGTAGATAAAGAGAAATAGAGACAAAGAGAGAGGGAGAAAGAGAAAGAGAGAGAGAAAGAGAGAGAAAGAGAGAACGTCTCCTGATCTACGGTAACTGAATCATGACTGATGATTTATCTGATTTATTTATCTAATTTATGAGTCATAGGTCATGATTTAGTAACCATAGAGAAGGCGTCTCTCACTCTCTCTCTCTCTCTCTCTCTCTTCCTCACCCCATTGGCCCTGATGAAGACCTGAAATTTAGACCGAAACGTTGACGAAAAAATTAACCTTTTCTGTACACAAATCAGTTTTACTTTTTCAGTTTCCAGGACCGAATACCTGACTAACTTCTCGTCATATTATTTTCAAGTTTAACATTACACATTTCATTCCTTAGCTCCGGGTTTACTAAACATTAGAAAAGATCTACCTAAAGGTCATCATCAGGTGGCACGGGATCATGACGGCATTACGTGTAACACCACCATGTTAGGAACCACTCTCAGGTGGACTTTATGACAGCGGTTTACCAGTTATAATACAACCCTAAAATAAAATCTAAAGTCGGATAAGAGAAGTTGTAGGCGTACCTAAAAATAAATTCCCGACCAATCGAAATCACCATAAAAATACCAACTTTTATTTTTTAAATAAATAAATCTTTATTTATTACACTATTTTAGTCAACATCTTGTAATTTGATGTGAGATATGTATAGTAAAAAATAAAAATAACAATAAAATAAATAATTGATCAACACTGTGCAAGGAGAAGGGACCCATCAACCACCCCCTTCAAAAAAAAAA
>KZ807000.1:689615-706870 GCA_000696205.2 Oncopeltus fasciatus
ATATATATATATATATACTAGCAAACTTATTCTATATAATGCTTAGTGGATTTCTGAAATGAGTTTTTTTTTTTTTTTGCAGTACTATCCCACGCTTATCTTATTTAACAGGAGCGTGAGAGTCGATGGACGTTTGTATACAAAGTCGAAGATTTTGAGATACGTATGACGTCATAAACGTAGTGAGACTGTCTCAGAAGTGGGCTAAGCGATGAGCCGAGCGTGCCATCGGGAGCAGGCGAGCCGCTGTTTACCGACCGACAGGAAGACGGGCATTAATTACAGGAATCCAGCGGAGACTCAAGGGCCCCCTACATTTTCGCATGGTGAAATCAGCATTAACAACTACAATTAGGCTGATTATGACCGGGGCTGACATTGAGCGAGTCCTCTCTCTTGCGCGCGCGCATGTCTCTAGCCGAGTGTGTGTGTGTGCGAGGCGGCAGAGGACTGACTGCTCCTAGACCCCGAGATCACATCAGGAAGGCCACGAGGCGCAAATAATCGCTATTTCGCCTCGGCATTGTCCCGTGGGAATAGAGCCACCGGGAATGTGGTAATAACCACAAAACATTTGAAGGAATCAAAGGATTTTCAAAAAGTGGATTTTCAAAAATATACCAAATCTGTAAATGAGTTGTGACTGAAGTAAAAGAAAAAGCCGAAAGTAAGCAAGCTCCCCTAAAGGCTGAATTTCAAGCTACTTCTACATCTCTAAGTGCATTATCTCTAAGTCACATTCATTTTTGTTCACGTAGACTTCCACGGTCCTCAGACATATTTACCAATACTTCTTCCGGGTTCAACCGTTTCTTGGAGTTTTTAGGTGCCAAGCTTTCGCACATCGTGTGATGGCTTCATCAGGGCTGAATGGAGAATGAGACTATCCCTAACCATCCCTTACCATCACTAATCATTCTACTTTCATATTTTTAAATAAAGATTTTTAATTATTCAAATTTATAATCAGTTATAATAATTAACTTTTTAGCTAAAATGTTATATAAATTTTAAAAAATCAATCATTATTTTTCTGTACAGAGGTATATAATTATATATCTTTAATCAATAAGCCATCAGTGTCAAGTATTATTGCTCTAAAATGGCCCTGAAAAAAACAAAAAAAAACTTATAGACCCCCCCCCCCCCACTTATATTTATCCCATTCTATTCAATAACAAAATTTGTCTTTCATTTTTATTTTAAAAGTAATATAATTTATTAAAATGTAGTGTTAAGGTAAACCCTCAATCATAAATGTTCAATTCCGTTAAGTTTCCCAATACTTCTTTTATAAATAAACTTATTTGGGTTGTTTCATTACTCTAAACTAAATATAACGCAAGATTCAGCAAAAATGTTGGTACTCCCATTTGATATTGGTAATCCCCCACTCCAATTTATCCGACTTCGCTCATAAACGAAATTTCGTTTTTCGTTTTGTATTTATGAGCTATAAGCCGATCTTCATAAAGAAAAATTGAAAATGAATGCCTTTATGTCGTTGACACACACACACGAACCCCTACACATATTATATNNNNAAAATAATTCACTAATATTAAAATAATAATATAATTAAATATAAATATAATTCCTTCAGAAGTCTTGTGTTTCGTTTATCAAAAAATAGGCCCTGAGTATGACTACTTGTCTATTAGTGCAATGCAGGGTTTGAAATAAATTGGTTCCTCGTCCGAGTAAGACTTAATTTTTAAAGACAATGAATTTCTAGCTTCCATAAAAATTTCTAACTTTGAAAACCCAAATTTACAGTATTATTATTATCTTGGGAAATGTATTAATTATACTAATTTTTAGTGCAAGGGAACAGAATAAAAAATCTAACTTTCCCAGCCAGGACACGAACCTGGATCTCCTACTATCCGGGCCGGTGCATTTACGTGGGATCAAATACCACAAAAAAAAATTATTGTATTAATTATAGTGTATAAACTCAGCTAAAAATAAAATAAATAATATTTGAAACGTAAAAATTGAAGAAAGTTAAAATTGAACATAAAAAAAAAATTCCACCACTTGATAAATACAAAACAACATAAGACTTATTTCCTTGGTACTTTGCATACGAGCTCTTGACCTCCGTAAAAACAAAACAAACAAAAAAAAATGTCGGAAAAACATTTCACATTTGCAAAACACAGATTAACAAGGGCGCCGGTTGTTTCGTGGGATTTAAAAAGCGAAAAACGCGTCAGAGAGAATGCTTGTAGTCCTCAAACCGACATGACCGACTGTCGCGCTCAAACATGACTGTTTGAGTTATACGCCTCTGATTTAGCAGCGATGAGCATCACTTAGTAGATTTAGGGCGTCTCAGGCGAGCAGTCTCATGCACAACTGACAAAAATGATAGTGACATATATAAGTAAAATACCAAACGAAAGACTGAGTTCGTTATCGGGGAAAAGACGGACGAATAAGAGTAGAAGATGTAGAACGCATATTTTAATATGTATGATAAATAGTTAACAAGCCACTCAATGAAAGATGAAAATAAGGAATGGGGTTTTAGGTGAAACGGAAATTTTACTTTTATAGAGAAACAATAAAATTCATATTTTTTAAAATGGAATTCGGCATGTCATTTTAAAATTTATAAAGAGACCCGAGTTCCTAACTGTGCATAATCAGAACAAAAGAAGGGGGGAGACGAGTACTTCTAATCAAGATGTTTCTATGTATGCTAAGAGTTCAATTGCTTCATGCAAATGGGGTTTAAAACAAAAATACAAGCGTTTCAAACCGTATTATTTCGCTAAATCGTATCTATATAACTATTATACTTATAGACTTAAATTGAAATATTGAAAAGGAATCTATAGATCTCCATTAATGATAAGTGAGACAAGATTAGGGTAGATTATCCAGTGGTAATGGCACTGGAATTACCTGGAGGTTGATCTTCCCGTTTAAAGTTATTTTTATCTTTCGGTGTTTCTATTTTAACGACTAGAAGGTTCCCTGGTGTGTTTTCACATCCTCATTGGACACCATCTTTCATACGAGGAAAAATCTGGGGATAGTGAAAATGGTGTATTGTCTCCAGTGTTCTGTAGTGCACTGATCAATTGATTTGGCAAAATGTAAACACTAGATTAGTCGAAGCGGCACTAAATTTAACCACGATCCGAGCAAATTATCAGAAGAAAGGATGAATCAAGCCAAGCAACAGGAAGAAAGGAGAATAAGGTTTTAACACGAATGAGAAAAGGAAAATGCTCTTAAAGAAATGGCCGCTTCTGGTCGATTTTGATTCAGCAAAGCAACTTCAATTAAACGTTGTTTCTAACCGGCATATACAACTGAATCCAAAACTTTGCCCTGGAGGTAATCCAGGATTGGGAAGGGGAAAATAAAGGTTAATAAGAGGTTATTTGATTATTCGAAGGTTTCCCGAGTCTCTCTTTCTCCCCCGAGGGAGTGAACTTCTTAGGCTAATACCTCTGTAATTCCTAATTTGCATTTCGTTAAGGTAGCATTAAGCAAATTTTACCTGACTACCCTAGAGAGAGCTCTCCGTTCAACAATTCCAGACAGCCATATACTACGGCAAACTGGTCGCCAATCTTACAGGGATTCCATTACCTACTGAAAAAAGGATTTAATTTTATCAAATGCTGATCTGAAAAAATATATAACTTTATTAATTTGAATCGTACAGGGAGCTGGAAAAAAAACTCGACCTCAGCCGAGGATCGAACCCGGGTTGGTGCCCTACTATCCGGGCGGGTGGGTTAACCAACTACGCCATCGAGGGAGCTGAGAATAATTTCTAGTTCCCCTCTCAGCTCCCTCGATGGCGTAGTTGGTTAACGCACCCGCCCGTATAGTGGGGGACCTGGGTTCGATCCCTGGCTGAGGTAGAGAGTTTTTTTTTTACCTAGCTCCTTTTACGATACAAATTAATTATGATATTGGGATTACATTACCACAATTATCATCATGATTTGGATATATAACTTTGTTTACTTGACAAAAAAACAAAACAGGAAATTTAGAGTGTATTCATGCTTTGGTAACCACTTATTTCTGCATGGATCTCAGGGTCTTCTGATTCTTATCTTATGCACTTCTTTTTCCTCTCTGTGCATTAGTAGGAGTGCCATATCTCCACCAGGATTACCACCAGTCGGGAGCAGTCCTGTAATACCCTGACCGTCGCCTTGATGTCTGGATCTAGCCTACCCTCAGAGTACTGCACGAGTTACCGAAACATTAGGATGCACAAGAAGAAAGTCTATCTTGCAGGATCCGCGTGATCTAAGCAGGATTAATATGTTACAGAAACAATATCGCTATAAATAAGAGTAATGTACAACATTTAATCTAGAAGATGAAGAGAACAATAAGCAAGGTTAGGCCCCAAAAAGTTGTTCTAGACAGCATGGGAAAGATGAACGGAGAAACCGCTCACCCTTAGTATTAACATTCATAAATTTCTTCTTTGAACAGAGTTTAAAAAAAAAAAATTATAAAAAATAGACGTTTAAAAATTTGACATTACACCTACTATGTGCTATTCACTTTTTCTTAACTCACATAAGAACGAAGTTATTACGATTATAAATTTCGGTTTCCGACAAAACACCTCCATTCTCTTCTGGATGAATTTATTCCAAGATTTGTAATAAAAATCTTAAATATCGAATCTAGTTTTTGCATTTGAAAATAAGAGGGCTCGCCAAAAAAATCAAAATTACATTCTTAAATATCTTTCTTAATATATTATTTTATTTCCGAAAAACAAGCTGGAATATAAATATAATATTCTGTATTGTGTGTAAGTATACACTTTTTTTGTTCTATACATTTTTTCATAACAGCTATAACGATAATATTAAGACATTAAATTTTGATGTCCCATTAAACCGTTGCTTTTCTTCGACGGTGTAGCCATTAACAAACTCTTCTAACGGTAAGTAAAAAACAAGCTCAAAAAGTTATATATATATATATATATATATATANTAATTTCTTATTAATTAAATAAAAAATATATTAAATAGAGCTCTTATGCTTTAAAAGGACTTTTCCTTCTAAATTTTAGACGAACTGCAAAATTTTGAAAGATTCTGGGGTCCGAGAAATTGGTTAAAAAGTTCAGAAAACACAGAGTAAAGGAGTGTAATTAAAGGCTATAGAGGCTAGATAAAAGTACACCTGAAGGTGTGCATTATTGGCCTTTATTTACAAAGAGGTAGCAGAGCAAATGAAACGTTAATAACCTCTATGGGGTAATGACAGATCTCTGAGGCAGTTCAACCAAACTCTCTTGTTTGAAGAAATAAGACAATCCATGAGTTGTTTTACAAGGCGCAAGGCATCAGGGGAAAGACCATCGATCCGATTCAGCAAACCAACAATTAAAAGACAATTATATTAAGACAGAAAAAGATAAATTACTGTATTCAACATGGTGGATTCCTGTATATTACTATTTTTTTGTTTAAAACCCCCGGCGGTTTCTCGCAGCGGCGGAAGGCAGTTCCAATTACTAAGGGCCTAAGATTGTATTTAAATGGTTTTTTTTCTCCATTTAGTTTTTAATTCGTTAGCGTGTCCGAAATGGGTCTTGCTGAGATAATACCTTCCTCGAGAATGGCAATTCAGAAAGGGAACAGTGATATTACATTGCATTTAACGGAGTGCCATCGAAACAGAAGCACAGGTTAATAAATAAATTATACGGAGAGGAAATAAAAAAAAAAAATTCCTAAAAAAATCATTCAAATTCAGTATGCCACTCTCTAGGAGATAGAGAATGAAGACATGCCTCGATAAGAGTTCTGTAAGTGTTAAGATACACATATAAAGCTATTGAGTAGCTTACCGCAAGAATATCCTGGAAAATCACTCCATTTTTCAAATCAAAACATACACATTCTAATACAGTATGGTGGAAATGGTTGTAGGCACATTCAGACAGACTTGACACGACTTTATGCGTCGATTATACTCGAGGATTACAGTAAAGTCCGCTTCGAGACTGTTGCTCGAAGAAAACCTCTGCAAGAAAGATATCAAAGTAATATGTCTATCGTACACAAGCTGCGTAAGCTGAGTAGGTGTTCCATATTTCTTTGACGAGGAATATAAATTATAGTAAATAACTAATTTGATCTGACTGAGAGTCTCTCTTTAATCCTCACTAACGAAGGGCGAGAAATTTACTCTTTGCAATTTGTTTCTTTCTGTGTGTTCACTACACACTATTTCTCCCACCTATTCTTATATATATATATATCTCTTTATATTTGCCTTCCTTTCAACCATTTAGGGCCATGGAGGGACGTATATGTATGAATTGTTGTATGTTGTATACAAATTTAATTTATGGACTATACTTTAGCTTGTCCTAAGAGTGAGGGGGGGGGATAGATGAAGATCAACTTCACAAGTCACATCATGGAACCAATTTTAATAGGTAGATTTATTTAAGGGAAATATGCTAAAAGGATTGGATTATACCCAGTCTTACATACTAATATTTACTTATGAATTAGGAATCCTAGAATTTAAATCCTCATTGAACATCTTACTCAATCTCTTGAGGAAGACTTTCAACCAGTGATAAAAAATGAGAGGAACACAACCTCCTTCATATAATTGATATCACAATTCACTACTTATGCCCATACCATATGACTATTCACTACTTATGGCCATACCATATCTGTACCTTCCTTCGCAGTACATATCTATATTAAATAATTCTTTTCATATAAGAACTTCGATGTTAAATCTTTCTCCTCTATCTCTGAGTATTTTGGTGATGGCTTCAGGAGATAAGATAAATGAGCTTGTGCGAAACCTCTTCATTCCTATCTAGTTTTCTGGCAAATCATGCATACCATTATTTTACTTAATTGGGGAAAAAAAAGAAAGAAATGAAGCTTAATCCTCTGTGGGCGAAAGCCTAGTCAAAAGGATTCTCCAGGATAAGTTTACACGCAAAGGTTAATAAACGTCTACCCTGTGCCATGGGTGCTTAGAATAGGATGACTGTAGATAGTCCCAAAAGTCTGTTTACGTAAGAGATGCGATAAGGAATGCTTTTTATGCAGTAGAGGCGAACAACAAAGCGACTCGCCATGAAAAAGGTTCGAAACGAATGATTGTGGGAACAAATCTATCCTTGTGCAAGCGTTTCTCATTATTAAGTGCTCTTTCGTAATTGTTAACTGTTTCACGCCGGAGACTGAGGAAATAAAGATTCATTAACGTCTACAATTAGGACTTAATATCCAGATGGAAATAGATTGTAAAAATATTAGTGTGTGGAGGAATTGTCATGAGAGGACACATAATTCAAATTTTAGCCGTAAGATCCTTAAATATTAACGTGAAAAATTAAAACTCCTACAAAATCAAAAATAGTTAAATCATGTTTGTTCTACTTTTCATATAACATTGATATCCACTTTGAAATTTATTAAGTCTGGTAGGTAGGAGTTGCATAAGCTAACCATATTTACCATGTTTCACTGGGAGTTTGATATTCTGTTCCCTTGCACTAAAAATTTGTATAATGTGTAAGTTTTATTTACAAGTCGGAGAGAACGTTAGTTCTGGTCTGGCCGGGAAGGTAATGTGGACAAGGAAGCGACCACCCAGCGTTGTTTCTGTCCACTTTACCGAATAAAAAGTCACTCAGGAGCATGGAAAATTGAGCAGACTTCTCATGTTTCATTAAAGATGTGGACAAGGGTAGAGGAGCCAATGAGAATTAAAAAGACAGTTAAGGCTGGCTCTAGAATGTGCGGGAGCAAAGAAAGAGGAAACTCTAATAAGCATATTCAGCACTGTAAAATCTGGAAATATTTGTACATGAAAAAGATTTCTCTAAAGTCTGAGTTAATGAAATGAATAATTTGGAATAAATGGTTAATAATGTAAAATAAAAATAAAAGAAGAGAAAAATGACATCTCTTTAGAATTTAGGTCTCTAAAAATATTCATAAATTCATCTTCCTAACTTGAATTTATAGAAAATATGTTTTTTGCCGAGATATCGGACAATCCGTGATGGCTTCTTCAGGAATTAATGGAGAATGAGCTCTATTCAAATGGATTTGTGGCTAATTCTCCATTCAGTCTTGAAAAAGCCATCACGTGACGTGCGAAAGTTCCGCAAAAAAATAATTTCTTTTCGACACGATCAGGTCCAGAAGAAGTATCTATGAATAAGGTCAATTTCTTCAGTTGTGATATGGTGATTCATCTATCAGCAACGGCTAAAGATCGAATGCAACCTCAATCAAACATTAGATATTGTAAATCCTTGTAATTTACATAATTCCCATAATTTGTATCCAGTTTATACAATTTGCATAAAATTAAATTAAAATTCAGCCTCATACAGATCAATTACTAGATAATATGAGCTTTTAGCTTTCGAAAATAAATAAAACAGACCAAAAAGTCTTGTTTCAGGAGATTGCATTTCAATATGTTATATTTTCTTTTACACAATATGAAAATTAATAACGACCTGTACGACTTGGCGTAATAAGATTCATAGTTAAAAAGAAAAACTTCACATGTGTTCCGGAAGTTCTGTCATTAAGCGAAAGGGTTAAAGATTAAGGATTTATTCAAAAGGAGAGTTTGTTGACCGTAGATATTATTCTAAGATGATTTTAGTTGGGGTTCGGTCAAGGTAGATCCAAAAAACACAAATTTAAAAAATGTATTTTTTAATAAAGGATTATNTATAATTATTTTAATTAAAAATTTTGTAATGTGACTACATAAGTAAAGTATTAAAATTTACATTGAGAGAAAAAAAAATCTCTTGAGGACAATATAGGAATCCAATACTACCATATGAATTCTATTGGATTTTCAAAAGGTTCCAATATGTACCACCAGCCCTTGTACTATGACGTGGCCTTTTTAAATACTTTCAACACATCTGTACCGATCCTTAAATAATTGGAAAAGATATTGGCTCTCTAGAGCACGCCATTTTAACATAATGAAATAAAGTTCGGAATAAAAGTTTCTTTTTACAAACTGCTGTTGAGTTCATTAATAGCTGAAATAGCTCAACCTATGGGTCGGGAGGAGATCAGAATTTAAAATTTTAATATTGTCCTTGATTTCAGTGTTACGAGAAAAAAAAGAAAGAACTATAGGATATCAGAGGTGTAATATATAATTTTGCAACATTTACATTCTTTGGTGTTTTCAAAAGAACTCACAACGGAGAATGATTTAGGGCAAGACCTCTTGTTTTTGTACATGAAAATGAGGACATCTCAGTCATGAATATGGGATCCTGGTCTCACGACGTTCCCTCTCCTATGATAGCCCTGAAGATGGTTTACAATGTAAGTCGAAACATTGGCAGATAATTAAGAAATGCGCATTTTTTTAAATAGTACTTTTTAGATTAACTTTGACCGAACCCTAACAAAATAACACCTAACACGTTAGGTTCGCAACGAAAATCCTAAATACAGATTGTGGACACTTAGAGTTACTCGAACGTATTTGGCGAAAACTCTTTTGGAAAAATAATCTATTTTCGAGAGGGTTGTGGGGAGGGGAGGTAAAATCAGTAGGGGGAGGCGAGTTAGGTCGAGGGAACACGTCCTAATTTAGAGGGAAAGAGTGGGGGAACGTTATCATCTGAGTTTTTAATCAGTTCGAAGGGCTGTTTTTCAATTTTTAATTCGACAACTCTCGCTTTTGTTTGAAACTTATCGAATCATTAATTCATAGAAATACCACCTGACCACTGATCAAGCGCCACTCTGCTGAAAGCCACTTGTTTTAATCTGTGTTTAACTTGTCAAGTTTATGATGCCATGTTTGTCTACTATTGTTAATTGAGGTTTTAAAATTGTAATCCACATAGAATTAAAATATCTTATATTTAATAATTTATATATGAAAAAAATATGAAAAGTATGAAGTATTATATTGTACATCTTGAAGGAGTAAAAAACAGACAGTCAAATCCATCAGATAAATATTATTTAGAGATATTATCACATTAATTGAAATTATAGGTCTTGTTCCACGCACGATTTCACTATTTTGTGTAGGGGTAGCTGAAAATAAGGACTAACCAGGACAGAACGTTGGGGTGATGGGATAGCCAGAAGTATCCCATTGGGCCTCTCTAGCTTTGGGCAGGATTTTATAGAGAAAAAGAAGACAAACTAAATGCCACCATTGACTTTAGAATAGGGTGGCAAGCTGAAGAAAGCACTTCTACTCTTTATCTTGTAACTGGTAGAAAATTGAAAAAAAAATAAATAAATAAATAAATAAATAAAAAGCTTAAATGATCAAAATTTTAGCTTGAATGGAGGTTTCATATAGTTCCTACACAAGATGGACAGTCTAGATATTGTTTTGTGCTTCAGTCGTCATTTTTGCCCATAGATATAAAAATATATTAATAAATGTCACAAAAATAAGTGTAGCATATTGAGCATATGATACATATGCTTTTGACAGATGTTACAAAAACAAAATAAAGTAATATATAAATGTAATTTATTTTCTTCTTAGCTTCTTAAATATATAAAGAAATAAAAAACCAATTCAATTATTTAAAAAAGTAATAGCACCCTTATTTTTATACATGTATTCACAAGTAATGTGTTAAATTACACATTTTTCACTATTATATTTATTCTCATACCTTATATTCTCCGTCTTCATTGGTTTCTGTACATCATCTCCCGTTGGCGAGCGCTTTCAGACATTGTCCATCTTCTGGCCGGATAGACAGTTGAATACAGACAGTGACAGTGAACGCATGTATTCGGCCAGAATATGGACAATGTCCGAAAGCGCTCGCCAACAGAAGATGGTTTGCNAAAAAACACAAATTTAAAAAATGTATTTTTTAATAAAGGATTATCTGCCAACGTTTCGGCTTACATTGTAAGCCATCTTCAGGGCTATCATGAAGAGGAGAGAGGACGTCCTGTCTCTAAGTTCACATTTCCATGACTGATGAAGGGACAGGACGTCCTCTCTCGTCTTCATGATAGCCCAGAAGATGGCTTACAATGTAAGCTGAAATGTCAGCAGATAATCTACCTTAACCGAACCCCAACTAAATTCATCTTAGGATTAAGGACTTATGTGATGGCTATCAACTGTGGCAGGGAACAGTTCAGAAAAATCCAATTAGATTATTTCAAGGATCAATCTATGAACTTTCCTAAAGGATTTGAGTGGTATCAATTTAGAAAGAACGATGATGGATGATCCGGACGTTCGAAAAGTGCCAAAAATCACCTAAGTGGGCTAATGGGACTGGCAAAAGATCCCATCTCTTCGTGTGACAGGAATCTGTATACCTTTAATTATGCCAGTTGACCCTCGAATAGGGTGAGTATGTCTGAAAACTAAAAGAAAAAGAAAAAAGAGCCAAGAACGATGAGGATGACTCTAAAGGTTGGTAAGTATCTCTCGGGACGCGGACAATCCCTTCATTAGAATGTGAAAGCGCGAGGACTCTCTCGGCCCAGAGGGATGGAGCTGGCTAGGTGTCGTAGGGATAGAGAGAAACACAACAAGTGATTAGAGGGAGATGGGGGGGGGGAGAGGTCCGGCCGAGCTCTTATATTGATCCTGCCGACATTGCAACACTGTGCATTGTGTAAAGGAAGGGGGTGGGGGGTTGCTGGACCTTTACTTCATTAGGGGCGAACTACCCCCCCGGCTCTCTACTTACCAGAGCTCTGATCACCAGGCCTCCTCTCTAGTCTCTCTCCACTAATCTCATTTCATGTTGGCCAGGCTATTCTGCGAATCCACATGCACAGTGAGCTTCTTACCACCCACCACCATCGTCATTTAACACAGAAAGTACATCTTCATAAAAAAATAAGTCAATTGAAAAATCCATTCCACTGTAGGTTTAAAGCATATGTATTTGACAGGCATATACATTTTCAAAATAGAAAATAATATCTTATGTCAAGAATTTAATTTAATAAAATAATCCATAAACTTAGATTCTTTTTTATAAAGAAAATTATTCATTCATGAAGCCTTACTGATGAACGTTCTATTGGACAATTTCAGAGGCGCAAGAGGGACATATTTTCCGCAGAACATATTTTCTTCGCAGAACCCTTCGTTCTTTCAGAAAAAGGTAACAAAAGAAATAAAGATTTCTTAAACAAGAAGTCTTCTAAGATCTTCGTAATGGGCTCAAAAATTACTAACAATAAAAAAAAGGTTCATATGGTCTGTTCTAATATAAGTAGCCAAACAATATGGAACTGTGACTGTGATTCTGATAACTTCAGAAAATGTAACAGTGAAGGAATTAAGACGGCTGCCTACTAAGAAGCTGACAAGCTTATCCACAGCCATCTTTACTCTCCTGATGTAACCGGTGGGGTACAATAGAATATGCATGGAGCCAGTATTCCATGACGTGTAAAAACGGTCATGTCATTCCTCATGTATCGTTATCAGCAGCAATCAGATGTATCACCAACGTGCAAATGAAATCCCACCCAGAAGGGAATACCTAACCCAGGTTTGTAGGGAATGTCCTTTTGGGTTCATCTAAATTCTAGCTAGCTTCCTTTTACTTCCCAGACTTCTGGAACCTAGAAAAAGGTTAAAGACGAAAAGTGTTTTGTGGGAATGTAGGATTGTAGATAGGGACTAGAATTATTCGGAGCTGCTTAAAGACTGACCATCGTGACCAATGTTTCACGAGTATGCAAGGGATATGGTTACAGCAGAACCCAGCGTCACTTTTTCCAGGCAATCATGTGCCACTGGATATTATATTTCACATCCGTTAAAATATTGCACTTAGCCGACTGGAAGAGGTATTGTGCCGGGATCCACCCTATTCATATCGATGTAGTCTCAGCGTTCAGGCTGATTAAAAAACCGAGTTTCTTTTTAAAAAATTTAATTCAGCTATCGGGGTTATTAAAAATTATCTTGTCGGCCCATTAAAAAAACATACTTCTTGAATAAGAGATCCTAAATTAGGATAACATCAGAACAGCAGGAGGAGGTGAATTCGTGTGGGAACAAGAGTCGGAGTTGGCAAAGATGTGCATTATTCAAAACAGCCGTATTTACGGGGTTCGCACATTAATTATTCCATGTGGCGCGAGTAAACTCCAACAGATTAAGTTTGGATTCCTATTCGTCGTGAAGGGCTAGGAGGTCTGCCTCCACAAATAAACCCCCATACACGAGCATCCGAAATATGGGTAACTTATGTCCACTTTACGAAACCCCTGGACCCGGTCGACAACAACTTGGCCAAGTAAGTAAAGATAAAATGCCTTCACATATTCCACCATTCTATTTTACTGAAATTGTTGCTAGGTATAATTGCTTGCTTGGTATTATGTTGCAAGGTGTAATGTTTCTAGAAATAATTTTGCTAGGTTGCTAAGTATATTTTGCTAGGTATATGGTGCTGCTAGTTATAAGTTGTTAAGTATAATGTTATTTACCGTTTCTTCTTCCGGATTGGACCGTGTCTAGTCTTCCTTTGAAACAAGATTTGAAAGTAGAGAGTGGTCCCTAAAGAGTTTCTTCTCAATCGAAGCAAGTTCGGTTTCGAGTGTCGTTTATCTGCGCCTTGAGTATCATCTTTGAGGATCTTGCCAATATGTTCTGTATGCGTTGACTACTTCCTTTTTTTGTCACCCAGAACAAGTGGGTAGTACATCATGGTCTCTGCATCTCTTAAAAAATGCTAATTGTGCCAGGAGTCTCATTTTCTTGGATCTGAATTTGTCAATGTTCTTCATTCTCTGAACAACCGGTAGAAGAAACGGTAAATACATCTGACGACCGTTGAAGCCTACGTGAACAAGTATAATGTTGCTAGGTATATGTTTCTAGGTTGCTAGGTATATACCTAGCAGCAATAACACATAAGAACCATCCAGATAAGATAAAACTTTTAAACCCCCCCTCTATATATTAAACATTTACATATTTTGTAAAACTAAGACAGTCACTAATTAATTTAGCTATCATACTATATTTATAAGAACTATATAGTAAGTAAAAAAATAATATATATATACATATAAATTTTGACACACACATAAAAAAAATTCGAATCGACAAAATCCAAAATATGAGGCAATAATTCAATTATTTATTGAACTTTTTGATTAGAAGCTAGAATGTGTTTTAAAATCTTTCAAAATCTAACCGAACAAATAAAATTGAGTATAATTAAAAATCAGAAAATGTAATTTCATTCATTACGACTTCTTTGGAATTTTATTAATATGTGATTTGTAATTTCAACGCAACAAAACTATTAAAATCATTAAGAAATATTATTTAAAAATAATTTACCTGAATTTGATGAATAAACGGGGAAGAGTCAATCTGAAAGCAGAAATTTGATAATAACATTTCAACTTACTAGCGGTGGTAATTTGTATTTAAATGTAGCGAACTTGGTTCATATTATAACAATTAAATTATGAATGAAAATAATATATTCGATTAACTAATGGACTCTTTCACTAATAATAGAATTCCAAAAATTGGAATTTTTTGTTGTATTTCATCAAGGAAATTGTATTTTTTGTAATTGGACTAGCCCTAATTATAATTAAATTAAAGGAATACGGAACTAACCATAAAAATTTTCTTGTTTGCGATAGATTTCACCCAAAAAGTATGTGTTTATATTTATATTAGAACAAAGTACTAAAGAATTCATCCTGTTGACGGAAGATTACCTTGTTAAAATGATGATACATCAGGCAATAGGAGAGGACAAACTGTTTTACCCCTCCCACACATAAAAAAAAAAAGACAGTACAAGTGTAATATGTAAGCATTTGATAACAGTTATAATTATTAAATGTGGAAGAAGAAGACCAAAAAGAAGAATTAATAAGGAAAACAATGAAGGAGCGGGGGGGGGGGGAAAGGATGAGCTGTTAAGTGAGGTAGCGAGGGAAGGTAATTCCAGGTTGTGGGCAGGTTGGAACACAGGACTAAAAGTACATAGAATTAAGGTGATTACAGGTGGGGACAGAACTGCCGGGCCAAGGGAAGCTGTCAAGGTTCGGGAATGCGCAGGCCTCAGTCACGCTCCCATAGGTCTTCTAGCCTAGGAGTAAAGCAGGATAACTGCTTGAAATATGGAAGCAGCCGAGTAAATTCAGTGCGAAGGTGTTGCTGTAGCAATTGCCTTGGAATGAGATTGGAGGCCGATAACACTGTCGTCACAAGTATCCTTGGGAATTAACAGTATTCCCAGCATTGGCAGAGCTCGGTCATTCTGTGGCTCCTTTGCGGCCCAAAAGGGTAGGTCATAGTTGGGACATGGACGATAATGAAAGTACGGCGAGGAGGACTAGTGACTCCCAGTACTTGTCTATATTCTATGTTCCTACCCATAGCAGGCTGCAGTCCATGGTCAGCCAAGGTCTAGGGAAATCATGGATATGGCAACTTGTGTCGGTAAACATGAACGGAGACGGAAGGAATCGTGTATAGGATGTCCATGGCAGACTCCAGCCACTCAATCGTCCATGACCATAACACACCGATTTACAGCTTGGTTCGGCAGACTCAAAGGTCAAGAATCAGAAATAATTTAGGAATACTCTGACAGTACATAGAACTCCACTCAGAGGCGGTATTGTTAAGCACCATAAAACACAGTGGCCGTAACGTTCGCGTCTGAGATTTTTCGCAAGTTCTCCATATTCCAATGAGATCAGTCCAGCTTCTAATCAGTATTATTTTTGACTCATCCAATGCAATTACCGACCGCTTTCTGAAATCCTTATAATATTTTGGAAAGCTAAATTAGATTTGATTTTTGTCAACTATTTTTCCCATCTACCTAGCTTGTCAAATTCAAGAGTCGGAGAAAAGTTTAATAATAGCGATGATAAATGTAAAAAACGCATGAGGAGCTATGAGAAGAGGATAAAATTCATTTTTATTCTTTCATCACCAGCACGATAGAACAACTGTAAAAGTATTTTCACGTAAGAGAGACAAGTAATAGAAGAGAGAGGGGGAAAGAGAGAGAGAAGGATGGCTGCAGGTGGATGTGTGGGGCCTTCCACAGGTGGCTACTCTAATTTAATAGCGAGAGAAAGAGAAGTATTTTCTTAGGTGTATTTTCCCAGCTGTGCCAAAGCGACAGATCAGCCAGCGGTCGACGTCGGATAGATGCCCCCTCAGACTTTGGCTGGAACTCGGAGTTCGCAGCGCGCCGCACTTTCTTCGAAAAAAAAAGAAGAAAAAAAGCGAAACTCCAAAAGAGCTCTACAGGTTACATCGGACTTCGAGCCATAGATCTTCTGAGGCCCATCCCTTCAGACTTTGACTGGAACATAGGGTTCTTAACGCGGTACTATCTCTGAACAAATACAACAAAAATAATTTCAGCCATGCCAAAACGTGTAACCCTACCAGATTCTATATGTTTCATTGAAGATTTGTACAAATTACTATAAATGAGAAAATTTGTATGACAAGCCGGAAAAGAAATTGGCGTTAAAGGTATGAGCACTTATCTCTGGACTGCCCGGGAAGGTAGAGTGGGGCCAGTATTAACCCTTCGTGAATTCCTTCTTCATTACTCATTTTTCTTTACAATTTTATAGAGTTTAGAAAATTACATGTTAAACTCTGCAAACTTTTCTGTAACAAAAATAACAATGAAGATATTACGATAATCGATTTTTTTCTCCCTCTACACCCCACCTCCAACTCATCCGATATCTACCAAAAATGATGTGGTCTCACCTTTATTAAGGAAAAGATAAATTCGGAATATAGCATTTATTTTTTTTAAATAACAGCCCACCTCCTCCCCCTCCCGGGAACACAAATAATTACGTTTTTAATATGTATTTTACTTGTTTCATAAAGTGTATATGTTACTATCTTAATAATTATTTGTGTGTATTTAATTTTTGCGGGAATGAATAGAACACACATAGACAAATCGATATATTTCGCTTCCCAGTATTGTAAGAGTATCTACTTGAGTATTATATTTGTAGGAAGCTAGCGAATTTTTTAATTTTATATTCCTAAATACATATTGGAGTAAATAAGAAGTTGGTTGGCTGAAGTCACAGAGTCCAAATAACCAGTGACCAGGCAGAGTCATTAGAGCGGTAGAGTTCTGAGCAGCCCTCAGCTCGGCGGGAAGCAGATCTTGAAGAAACCCTGGCGGGGAAGGGAAGGAGGAAGAGGTCGATTCTGGGGGGGGGGGGGGGGGG
>KZ807000.1:743303-755178 GCA_000696205.2 Oncopeltus fasciatus
GATAATTTTTAGTGCAAGGGAACAGAATAAAAAATCTAACTGTCCCAGCCAGGACTCGAACCTGGATCCCCTGCTATCCGGGCCGGTGCATTTACCACTTATGCTACCGGGACAAGTCTGATAAGTTATTAAATTCCTCGACTGTTAATTGTTAAAGTTAAATAAGAAACATGCTTTCTCAATCAGCTACAAAAAAAAAAGTAAAAACATAAATGAGATATTTTGAAAATAGATATGTATTTACTAAAGTGTAAATATACAATCAAGGAATCCGTTAAGGGCTCTCAATGAGGAAGCAGATTTCAATTGTGAAATAAAATTTTGCCCAGTGCCATTGACGTTTAGATAGCTTTAGGTGGTAGAAAATATAACAAATTAAAGGGTTCTGGTAAATAGTAAAATAAGCATAAAGAAGGCGAATTATAGTTCTTTCCTGCCAAGTCACTATATCGTTCAAAAAGGTTAAGGGTGTGAAGTGACAGAAAGAAGGAAAAAATAATTTTCTAAAAAAAAAAAAAATTGAAGTACACACTTTCAAAAGAGTAATATTTCAAGCAATAAGGATTTGATATCCATATACGAAAAAGGATTGAAGTTAATTTGGGTATATTTGTTTAATTTCTTACTGGGACAAGTCCAAAATGAAGAAAACCTTGAGACATTTCAAAATGAAATTAAAAAGCTGAATTAAAATAAATTTTTCATGATAAAAGATTTTATCAAAATTGAATTTAAAAAAAAATAGAAAGATATTAAGTATTCAACATATAACTATGTAGACGGAGATGTTTACCAACTTCATCTAAGCAGTATATAAAGTTATTTAACATGATATAGCATAATAAAAAATAACTTTTAAGAATTATATTATAATAAGTTATATTGTAATAAGTTTTATGTTAAATTTTGTGTGACCTGTCTCAGAAGTGTCAATTTGCACACTTATTTACATATTGTATTCATATGTGTATGTTAAGGAAATCGATAATATTGTTTTTCCACTTGTGTAAAAATATTAAAGATTTATTCATAATAATTTATGATATATAAATTGTATGCATTCAAATTGTAATGCATAATTTCATATCTGTAAAAATAAAAAAATATAATCGAGTCCACAAGGAATTATTTATTAGATTGCATCGATATAAATCTACGTAAGCAGACTTATTGACCAACCTCAGAGACCACTCCAACTTCCATATCACCGAACGCTATCGCTTCACATCTGCGTTATATCGGAGAAAAAAACAATTTAAAATCATAAATATCTTTAATTTAGTTCATTAAGCAGGGGATTTAAAGTGGAGGGCAAACAAGATGAGCTCAGCTATTTATACTCCCTAATTGATAACTTGCTGCGAATTTCTCCACTCGGAGGAATCGATTCCTGATTAGCCAATCCGCAAGACGGAAATAAACGCATGACGCTCATGGGACGTCATCTACAGAAAATATATAATCATGCAGGGAGGGGCTATCTACAGGCTTCCACCCCATTCTAAACACCCATGGCTCAGGAATCCAATCAGGAGATTGGCCTGGGCAGGATTCGAACCCGCAGGGCCGGGATTGTGAGAAGACCCTGTGGCTACCTTGTCGCTCCAGGACTTGCAGGGTTACGTATGAGATGAGTTTTCAGATATGAGAAGGTAAGATATTGATAAGGACAATAAATAAATCTTGCAAGCCGGAGAGCGCAATTAGAGTGACTTTAAGGCTGACTCTAGACTGTTCAGAAGGGAAGCATGAGAGAAAGGCTACCAAATAGATATATTCTTAACTTCATAAATAATTTAAGAATTTATCTATTTGGTAGAGTATATAGATATATTATTATTTTCTTCGATATATCTATATATGAAGGCAAATAAGATTCTCATACCTTCTATTCTCCGTCTTCATTGGTTTCTGCAAACCATCTTCTGTTGGCGAGCGCTTTCGGACATTGTCCATCTTCTGGCCGAATACATACGTTCCCGGTCACGGTCTGTATTCAATTAATTAACATTAACGTTGAATATAGACCGTGACAGGGAACGTATGTATTCGGCCAGAAGATGGACAATGTCCGAAAGCGCTCGCCAACAGAAGATGGTTTGCAGAAACCAATGAAGACGGAGAATAGAAGGTATGAGAGTTCTATATTCATTGGTGGTAGAAATAACCCTTTAGAGCAAATAAGATTGCCTATATATGAAGGCAATCTTATTTGCCTTCATATATAGATATGTTCTTATTTTCATACTCTGATGTCCCATGAATTACATCGTTTAAACTAATTAGAACAAGATAATAAGATTAAAATTCATCTAATCTCATTCATTTGATAAAGGCAAATTGAAATGAAACAAATATAAAACTTAAATCTCGGAATTTAAATTTGAGACTTCAGTTGGCATCTAATAGGAGAGCCTGTGCAAATTTATGATTGGCGTTCTTAGTGTTTTCTTTATTTTAGTTTTGCTTTGGTGGTTATTACAATTTTTACAGAACATACATGTTGAGCCACTAACAATCAAGTAGCTAATGTGAATATACACTTACATGGATAGAACAGATAACCAGCAGAGAGATACACCTTGGAATACATGGACCGAGAGACCCACAAATACATGGACATATATTTAAGGATTAAGTAACCGACAAAGGGATACCCTTATAGACATATTTAACCTAGTAGGTAACAAAAAGAAAAGTATGAATGAAAAAGCGCGTGCCCGGAGGCTTCAAGTCCTCCCATTCATGTTTTTCCATTCAAGGGAGCTACGAGCTTCTCTTCAATGAACCTCCCCTCCTCACTCTCACTCTCTCTCTCTCTCTCTTCCCGCCCTCTCCGATGGGGAAGAAAAGAAATCTTCCCCTAGTCACCCTCTCCTCCCCTCCTAACCCCCCACCCCACTCGCCATGTCTGAAGCTACCCGCGGCGGTCTTTGTTCTTCTCCAGCACACTTCTCCTTGTCGACACTCGCGGGAGTAGGGAGTTAGAATCTCTATTTCAAATGCATGGGAAGCAACTCGCAAAATCAAAAATGATTTATTCCTTGTGGTAAAATTAAGAAAACGCCCAATAAAGATGGGCACAGATAAAAGTAAAATAGTATTTTCCAAGGTGGGATTCGAACCAGCGTTTTCTAATCACTAGTGATTCGCGATAACCTGTGCATAAAGTGGGTTCCAATCTCTCTGCGTCAGATACCTTTCTATAAAGGTCACTTAGCCTTCCACGTATACGAAGTAATTCACTTTAACCGACGGAAGGCGGACTTTGTACAGTTACTTTAGCGTGCTTAATGTACAGGCGTAATGCCACGATGGGATAAGGGCCCATACGTGGATGAGGCACGAATCAATGGTTCGAAACCCACCTAGGGCAAAATAATTTCTTCTCTCAAATAATAATCTTATTTTAATATAAATAAATGGGAGTGGGGTCAATGGGACCCTTCTCTCTGCAAAATGACATTTTATTTACTAATTTTATTGTGTATATATTATTAAGCCATCAAATTACAGTTTATAAGAAAAACTAAAAATAAAGAATTATAAATTTAAAAAAAAATATAAATAAATTTTGGTCCCTTAGGCTGACTCCAGACTGTTTAGATGAAAATGTGGGGAAGGCGCTCAACAACAAAAGTATACAATATATGTCATATTTCAAGTGAGAATTTCATAAAAATGTTATAAAATATAACCGTTCATGCACCGGTTAGCTCTAGAAAGACTTTGTTTTCTAAATTTTAAAAATTAAGTGACTTTCCAATTCTTGAAGTCCAATCCATTCTAATGTATTTAATTTATTAACAGTTTTATTGTATAAATAATGCATAATATAAACGCGAGAAACATGTATTCAAAGTCCAATAAGATAAAAATACATTTTTTTTCTCGTTACACTCAAAATGACGAAAACATGGAGACTCTAAAATTTTGTCTCTCTCTGTAGTACGCCTTCCCTCACAACCATCTACCAATTACTACAATTAATAAGCTCATCCAACGCTTAGAAAATAGGAGATACGGTTCTGAATATAACACACACACACACACACACACACACACACACACACAAACACACACACACACACACACACACACACACNACATATATATATATATATATTTATTTATATTATAAGGATCATATGTGTACCTCATCAGTGAAAAACAAGGTAATAGTTTAAATTGTGTCTTGGTACAAATGTGAAACCTTGACTTTAAAATGTGTAAATCTGTTAAAAAGTTGGTTGAATGTTTTCTTTAATTAAAAAAAAAAAAGGACAAAAAGCGCTTTTGGCATTAGCAATGATTTTAAATAATAGAAGACTTGCACAAAAACAATATAAAAAATTGATAACCTTAATTAAATATAATTTACAATGCAAATATAACAATAAAAAGGCCAAGATCTTAAGAAAGAGTATTAGCTTATCACCCTCTCGAGAGACGGCCTTGTCAGTCGTAAACTTGGCACAATTTCGCTAACCTTATTTATTTGTTTATCCACTTAAAATTATTGATTTGAAATAATAATATTTAATATGGAACGAATAATTGACCGTCAATTTCTATAAAGAGAGGATTGTCGGGAACTCAAAAATGTACAAACATATGTATTGGACAACATAAGAAACCCCATAAAAAGACGAATCAGTAACAATCAACATGGCATTAAAAAGTAATAAAACCACAACAGCGCTTTCAAAACACTCTACTTCTGACAAACACACTTTCGACTTTGATAAATTCACACTTCTTGCGACTGAACCAAACCTTGAGAAACGACTTTTAGCCGAGTCTATTCTCATGCATTTAGAACATGATCCCATTAACGAAAAAACAAAGACTATATTTCTTCCACATACAGTGATATTTTTTACATCTTAAAAATCATGAAAAGATCACTCCATTGATTTTTCCCCTACCACTTTCCTACAGCGATATGTCCTGAACTATCATACCTTCTATAATCCGTCTTCATTGGTTTCTGCAAACCATCTACTGTTGGCGAGCGCTTTCGGACATTGTCCATCCTCGTGGCCGAATACATGTGTTCACTGTCCAGTAACTTGCCACGTGCGCTTGCCAACAGAGGATGGTTTGCAGAAAATAATGTAGACGGATAATAGAAGTTATGATAGTTCTGTATTCATTGGTAGTGAAAATTAACTTTTAGATTATTTATATATCCTGAACCTTAAAGCCATTTAAACCGTCTTATTCGTTCCCCACTCCTACGTCCGTTTTCCGTTCCTTTACACAACGGTAAAGTAAAATAAAAAAACTTTTGAACAAATCAGTCACGATGGAGGCTCAGTTGAGCATGGGTCTCTATCTTTCTCTCCCCCCATCACCCTATTTGGTATGTACACTTACGAATTTTATTAATAATTTTTATTTACGATATGTTCAGTATCCACTTTATATAATCGATTACACACATTTTTATATTTTCATTAATTTTTCTTTGTTTGATTATCATATATAGACATGTTTCTATATTATTTTGTATGTTTCTCTTTCATATTCAACCCTGATGAAGACCTGAAATTCAGGCCATAATAAAAACTATTTTGGTTACAAATTAGTTTTTAATTATTCAACTACCATAACCGAATTCCCGACAATCCTCTCTTCATAATAATATTTAATTAAAATTTAAGGAAGCGTATAAGAAAAACAGGCATTCGCGAAACCTTAAATTTTAAAGCGATTTACCAACCTCTACTGGATTAAATTAAGGTAAATGCAAATGAATTTGGTAATAATACTAAAACGAATAAATGTATACATATAACAAAAAAAAACAGTTTGAGAAAAAAAAAAAAAAGCAATTTTAAATAACGAATTTGGTTTCAATATAATAAATACTGTAAAGCTAGAGCGCGTACGCACACACACACACACACACACATACACACACACATATATATATACACAGCTTTAATTTTATGTATAACATATTTATAGCATTTTGTCTCGTTCGAAGAAGCAATAATGNTATATATATATATATATATATATATATATATATATATATATATATATATATATATATATATATATATATATATATATATATATATATATATATATATATATAAATATGCACACACACACATTAAAGGCCCTTACTGTTAGCTTCTCCAGTATAGGATTGGCAAAAATCCGTTGAAATTTAAAAAAAAGAGTACCAACATGAGTACCAACATGATTTCCGTACGCAGGCTCTGTAAGTATGGACTTGTAGAGGGGATGGGCTGTGAGTGGGGCGAGGAGTGGGGGTTGGAATGGGGGTGGGGATCGTAACCCGATTTGTTGTGGCTTGTGGATGCGTCTCTAAATGAGTGGTCCTTCATCAGAGGTCTCTTTTGATGAGGTTCAGCAGGCGAGGATGTGCCTCTGACACCGGTGCCTCTAAATGACGTTACTCCATCTCGGGACCGGGCTCTACCGACACTGAGAGTTGCTCCAACAATGGCATTGCTCAGCATATGAGGAAATTCGCTACATTAGCACACAGCTAGGGATATTTCGAAATCGAACAGGTATATACGAGGAAAATGTTACTTTTGGTCTCAAACATCAAAAGGAATACTGAAATAAAATAAGAGTTTGTTGATATTATTCTAAGATGATTTTAGTTGGGGTTCGATCAAGGTAGATCCAAAAAACACAAATTTAAAAAAAATGTATTTTTTAATAAAGGATTATCTGCCAACGTTTCGGCTTACACTGTAAGCCATCTTCAGGGCTATCATGAAGATGAGAGAGGACGCCCTGTCCCTAAGTTCACATTTCCATGACTCAATGTCATGGACGTCCTCTCTCATCTTGATGATAGCCCTGAAGATGGCTTACAATGTAAGCCGAAACGTCGGCAAATAATCCTTCATTTAAAAAAATTCATTTTTTTTAATTTGTTTTTTTTTTGGATCTACCTCGACCGAACCCCAACTAAAATCATCTTAGAATGAAATAAAATAATTTTTCTGTGGTGAATCAAAGGCAAGTGTTGGACAAAGCATTCCACTAAATTACAATTGGTGAGTTCTTAACCGTGGAGGATGTTAATGGAGAATTTATAGGGATTCCCTCAAGATTGATCCAAAAAATAAAGTTTCTAAAAAAAAAATTCAAAATATTGTTGTTTTTTTTATTAACTGCCGACGTTTCGGCTTACATTGTAAGCCATCTTCAGGGCTATCATGAAGGCGAGAGGGGCGTGTAGTTACCCGAATGAAATGTTCATGACTAAACCATACCATAAATAAGTGAATATCAAAAAATATGTTACCGGTAACTTCATTATATATTATACAAATTAATTTAATGGTCAAGTATGTATGTATGTGTACACACACAAACACACAGACACACACACACACATTATATGAGTATCATGGATTTATTCTAAACAACTTTTATTGGGGAAATGAATACAGGTGTTACTGAGCTTTGAAATAAGTCTCTGCTAAATTACAAGAATCATATAAAACACTGATATACTTAATCTAAAACCTTCATCAATAGCTGTTGTACACCAAACAGTAATATATTTGTTTATTTTTTAATACAATTTAAGAAATAATTTATTAACTAATAAGTTTTTGATTTAATTAAACTTTTAGTTAATGCAAGTATTAAGAAAAAATTATTAAAAAAATCTAATATGAAAATTATTTATTTATACAACNTTATACAACATATAATATATATATATTAGTGTGTGTGAGTAATTTTCAATTTTTTTATTTAGACTTTTTTTTAGCAATAAGTTATATTAACTTAAAATTAATTAATTAAATTCATTAATTCACAGCATTGAATATGAGATATATCTGATTACTTCAATATGAAATGTTTTCAATTTTTAGGTGTATTTAATTAATGAATGAACCTTCAATCGATGGAAGTCAATTTGCCTAACGTAATACACATTTATTACAAATGTAAATAATTGTTCTGGGCTTGGGGTACTTGTCATTTTTCTTTTCAAAATAAATTCCATAAATGCCGAGAGAACACCCTTATGAAAAAGTAATTGAAAGTGAATGCTGGGTTATAGTTCATCAATTTCCCGACTATCACATAATGCCATGACATATTTATAAATAATTACAGAGGGGAGCAATTACTGAAGGAATTGTTTTGTTGTGGCTAATTGTTGGCGGTGGTTAATACCTGCCATTCTGAATTTTTCAGATGTTCAATTAATGTCGAATTACGATTGTCTTTTTTTCAACCCCCATTCCTGTAAATGTACATAATTGCATGGTTACCAGATAGCGTTTGTATTTCTCTTCCTCGCCATAACACACTCATACAGTAATTCAGACACTTAGTGATTATTTTCTGCCCTGGGAATAATTCAAAAACTTATAACACTTAAAACGTAACTTATCTCAATAAGAGACGGTCGATATTATTCAAATGTGTTCAAAACGCATTGACATGTTGGTTTCCCTTTAAAAAGTATGGAGTGTCTTCAACTGTACCATAACTTCTGAAAATTTATACATACATTTAGCTGTATATTTTTTTAAAAAATATTGCCGGGAATTTAATAATTTATCAGATTTATCGGTTGGATAGCAGGGGATCCTATAGCAGGCTATAGTCCTGGCTGGGACAGTTAGATTTCTTATTCTGTTCTCTTGCACTAAAAATTGTATATTTTTATTTTTATTAAAGTTTATGACGTAGCATATTATTAATTGAGTGATTATCAGATTGACTTAATATTGTAACTATGTTTAACAAGAAAACAAATTAATATTATCTCGCAAATTTACGAAAAAATTAATTAATAAATTTTGTCACTGTAAGACCCTCTCTAAAATGCACTTCCAATCATTCTGATGTTGCTAGTTAAATTAATAATTTCAAGAAAATTATATACTTTATTTTTTTTGGAAGAGATGAATTATTGCATTGCAATCCCTTATGAATGCAACTTGACTTCTTGTGTATATACATACATAAATGGCGGAAGGTCCCATATTGTATTATGTATTATTTTATATTGCAAAGCAAGTTCACTTAAATGTAATAAAGAACTTTTATATATTTAGATTTATGTTTTTAAAAACCCTTAGACAATATAAAATAAATGTCTTTTTTAATAATTTTTATTTGTATTATTTATATAAGAGTGAGTGCACAAGAAGCCTGGCATAGGGAATAAGAGAGATGTATTAATATCAGAGAATAAGAAGAAAAAGCTTCAGACATTTCCTTGGTCGCCTAATGAAACACAATAATTATCATAATTAAGCAGGCATTCTCACCTTGAGAACGGCTAGTTGTGCAACTGAGCAGGGCCGGCAAAACAGCTGTGTTGCCTTTGACTCTAATGCAGCTCCATCGGAACAAGTTAGGCGCGAATGTCTCTCTGCTTTGCGCGCGAACGTCTATCTGCGATGCGCGTGAATGTCTCTCTGCTTTGCGCGCGAACGTCTATCTGCGATGCGCGTGAATGTCTCTCTGCTTTGCGCGCGAATGACTCTCTGCCTTAGGCGCGAATATCTCTGCTTTGCGCGCGAACGTCTATCTGCGATGCGCGTGAATGTCTCTCTGCTTTGCGCTCGAATGACTCTCTGCCTTAGGCGCGAATGTCTCTCTGCGATGCGAGTGAATGTCTCTCTGCCTTAGGTGCAAATGTCTTTCTGCTTTGCGCGCGTATGCCTGTCTGCGTTAGGAGTGCGAATGTCTCTCTGCTCGGTTAAAAGAAAGCAACCAACGAATTAGTACACCATACTCAGATTTAATGAATAAGTTTCGGTAGTGGAATTACCGGAGGGACATTAAATTGTTGGGGGAGGGGGGGGCACTCAAGGTGTGTTGTTTACGTGTGGATAGTGTTCTTGATCAGGAGTCAGTGTTCGGTCAGTGACTCCATAACTATGTTGAAAGATCGGGTTAAAATATCTAATATTGTAGCAAGTTTCATGAATTTAACGACCCATTTTTTTTTTACAAAAAATTTTTGAAATCGAAGCAGTAGAAGGTAAAATAATTTTACTAAGAATTACCAATAGAAAATAATAATTTACTTAAGATACATTAGGATAAAAAAAAAAAGTAATTATAAATTTTATAATCAGAATTGTACATAAAAAGCGACTTGTATTACCTCTCAAAATTGATAAATAAATTATCAATGAATAAATTGATCATTTTCATAAAATTATTATAATTTTAAAATTATATTGCATATTTATTCTACATTATATAATAAATAGCAGTAAATTTCATCTGGGGGAATTTATTGACGAATGTTATTTAAATTTCAATAAAATAAAATAAAAAATAATGCTCTACAGATAAAATATTATCATGGATATATAAAGTCATATTTGAAGTGAAAAAGAAAGTTATTGTAGAGCATTATTTATATTTTTCTGAAAACAATATTTAACTTCACCCCACCAATTTTTTTTTCTTTGTCAAGTACAGCCTCTCTGTGAATGGAATGAGCAAAGAGAGGAGGGGGGGGGGGAAGCTGGAGAGCTGGAGTTTCCAGCCGCAGTGTTGACAGACATTTAAATCGTATATAATCAGCGATTGAGGGAAAAACCATTGGCAACACTGGGACACGCTCTCTGCGGGTGCAGGGCGTTCGTGAAATAATGAAGTCGCCCTCTCTCTCTCATTCACCCCCTCTCCGCGGCTTCATTATCGAACGTAATTTGCGCACTTGTTGATAATGGGCCAGGGATTTGTTTATGAAAGCGGAGCCGCGCACACAGAGAGTCAAATTGTGTGTGTCAGTAAACCCACTTGTGTTCATAAGCCTCTTCAGAGCGATGGCGGGCTGTTGCACATTTTTTCGCCCCACCCCCCCCCCCTCCCACACAACCACCGACAACCCGTTTTTTCACAAAATCTTTTGGTCGAATTATCAATAGCGGCTTAAACGCTTCCCGACAGGAATAATTGCAGAGATGGGATTTCCGAGCTGGAGCCAAAACCCCATTCGAGGATAATACAAATTATATCGAGCAGGATCCTTTCAGACTCCATTAATTTATTATGATGACCAATATCATCAGAATTTACTCCCAACATTTAATCAGTGATAAGTAAAAAAAAAAAAAAATTTCTCATTAATTGGTGCGTCTCTTTGAGCTATTTAATTATTAAGATTTGGCGGCTCAATTGAAGCCGAACGGAGTACAGGTTAGGCTATACCCGCCTTAACAGTTAAGAATCCACCCTATTTTTCATCTAGAAAACCCTTTCTTTCAAGACCCGGTTCTATGGGAGGTTAAAAAAAATTATTACTATGATCCCGAAAAAATATATATATATTTCATAAAACTTTTATTTATTTATTACATTCTGTTAAATAAAAACATTTTGTAATTTGATTAGAATAAAAAGTAAAAATGACATTCAATATCAATCACATAAGGAGAGAAGTTAACCAATGACACCACTCTCAAATGAACAAATATATAAGATTAAAAGTCCGTAAAATAAAATTATAAAATTGAATAACTATAATAAAATAANTCTTACGGCAATCAACTGTATTATTGTTAATTATTGTTATCACACCGTGAGAATTGTGACTGATAACGGTAGCAAAACTCCACCGGCTATTGCTTAATATTAAGATTTCACCTTACTACAAAAATAACATCTTGAGAAGAAAAACTCCAGAAGAAATGTTATTATATAACGATATTGTACTTTTAAAAATAAAAATAGCTATATAATTATTCATTATCACCCAGATAAATATGTTTATATTACACACACATTCCCTATATATAATTTTAATCAGCTGTTTTATTTTATTGTCTGGACGAAAATAAGCCCAATAATAATTATATATATGTTTATATGTAAAACAATTAATTAAATA
>KZ807000.1:764118-774873 GCA_000696205.2 Oncopeltus fasciatus
TATATATATATATATAATGGAAGCATATTTTTTGTTAAATAACCGTGAAGAAAGTCGGATTGTTAGACCAAATATCAGGGTGAGGGGGACACACAAAAAACATTTGTCTTATGTTTAAAAGAAACATTAAACTGCTGATAGTTTACCATAACTAAAAATGAAATGCAACACATTTCATCAACGTATTATCATTATTAACTTTAAGAGTTATTAATCTGGCGGCCACAGTTTAAAATTTTTACAAAACCTGGTAGGAACTTTGTCGACTTCATAGATATTATTTGAAAAAAAAATAGACTGGATCAATTGATGAAACACTAAACAAGCTGGTGATACAAAAACAAGCCGTTCTAAGACTGAAGATCTGCTTCTCCAGGCTTACAAAGTCTAATTGGTGATGCACTATACAAACTGGTGATACAAAAACAAGCCATTCTAAGACTGAAGATCTGCTTCTCCAGGCTTACAGAGTCTAATCGGTGATGCACTAAACAAGCTGGTGATGCAANCAGGCTTACAAAGTCTAATTGGTGATGCACTATACAAACTGGTGATACAAAAACAAGCCATTCTAAGACTGAAGATCTGCTTCTCCAGGCTTACAGAGTCTAATCGGTGATGCACTAAACAAGCTGGTGATGCAAAAACAAGCCCTTCTAAGACTGAAGATCTGCTTCTCCGTGCTTACAAATATCAATTGGTGATGCACTAAACAAGCTGGTGATACAAAACAAGCCATTCTGACATTGAAGATTTGCTTCTCCATGCTTGCAAAGAACAACTGGTGATGCACTAAACAAGCTGGTGATTTTTGTATATATATATATATATATATATGAACCATAAACATATATGGGGCAGGCACGTGTAGAAGGAATGGTATTCATTCATGGTACATTCATATTACTATTTATTATATATACTACATGAGATAGGTAAGTTTATCGGTTATTGATGGATGGGTTCTGATCAATACTCACTTCTCTACGGCAATGAGTTTCCCCTTAGAAAATTATCGAGAAGGAAACATCTTTCCTGTGGATCACGTTTCATTGATTTCTCCAGCTGCGCTCAAAGCAGTCGTTCTAAAACAGCTGAGAATCTGGCATTTCTGAAGGCACAGAGGAACCAAATATGTATATCGTGCTGGTAATTGGTGGCCTCAGACTTGCGTGGGCAGCTTGGGGAATGTACCTTGTTACTCAGGGAATTATTAGGTATTATCTTTAATAAGTTTAATTACAGTTTGATACGATTTATTTCATACTTTATAGTAACAGAACTAATAAATGTTAAATCATAGAGGAATAAAACTGTTTTGTGTTCGCATCTATAACTGGAGAAGGTGCAACACACTGGAAACTATAATATTTCAAACAAATATTCTGGATAGTAATCAAATATGACAATTTTTATTTTTAGTTGACCCCCTCGTCCAATTAAAAAAAATCCCATTTAAGCTTTTTAGAAAAAGAAGTGTTGGTTTATGCCAAAAGGTGTTTCTCCCACCATATCAACCGATGTCTGCCAAAATATTATTTTTTTAATTAAATATTTGCAATAGGAAGCCAAAATATAAAATTTCGTATGAGCGAGGCTTGATCATTACTCTCCCCTTAAGAAAATACAGCTACCTTTCTACTCAGCATGGAAAAAGTACGACAGACAACTTTATAACTCCTTTAGATAACTTTATTCAACTTAAAAAGCTATTAAAGCAAGTAATTCAGAGGAGTGGAATCCTGTATGTTGCCAATTTATGTGGAAAATCTATTCAATTTCCTTAGCTTCTCAATAGCTGAAAATTAAACGATTTTAAATTCTCTTTGGGTTGCTGGTAAACCAAAATCATTTTGGTCCAATTTAATTTTGGAATAAAATGAAACATCTGACTTATTTGTCAAAATAAATCGTATGCGATAAAGCGTCTAACTTCTTACATTCAAACATATATTTAAAGAGTGCCTAATATATAAAGAAACAAGGAAGAAATATAACTTAAATGGGACTCTAGACGAAATTCTATTGGATGACGATAAAGTCATCGACTCTGTAATGAACTTTCTGAAAGAGGGCAGGTTATTAAATCTTGTCTAGATGGATTTTCAGTATGCTTCTTCATTCTCTCTCAATTTTTTTTCTTATAAATTTCATAGTTTCCAGGTATAAAGAAATTACATTGTCCATCCATATAATAACTATTCGCATTAACAATTCATAATACCTCACCATGACCACTATTGCTAAGAAATTCTTCTTCTTGAAAATATCTTCCCGCTTATAAAAATATCTTCCTGGCATTAATGACCAAACGTTGACATGCCATTAAAAAGAAAATAATTAAAAAATAAATAAATTTAAATAAAAAGCGTCTATCACTCCGAAGCGCTTATGTGTTTACAAAGAAAAACAAACAAATATATGCATACATATAAACGCCAATTTGATTAGGATGATCAACCAAAAAGACAAGAAAATTTTCCAAAAAAAAAAAAAAAAAAAAAATCTTTAAAGCAAAGAACCCCAAATGGGAACTGTTGTTACAATTTTCAAAATGTCAGGTATAAGTGGGAGGTTTAGGTAAAATACATGTAAAAGTGAGGTAGACTGCAATGTGTTTTTCCTTGTCCCTTCTCTCTATTTTTTTTTTTATTACAGCTTGGTTTTTATTGAAAAAAAAAAAAAAAAACTCTTCCATTTAGATCTCCGATGTTCGAAGGGAAAACTCTCATGTCTCTACATAATAAAATCGTTGGGATAAAAGGGGTCTTCTGAGTGTCCGTCAAAATTATGAATATTAACTTCATGGGGGAGAACATTGAATCCGATTTTCGCTGAGGAGGGATGGGGTGGAGAGAGTATTCACTTCTTTTTTTTCTTGTAAAAGGAAAAAAACCCACTTTAAATGGATAAAAAATGTTCCATATATATATTAACAAAAAAGTCGTGCAGTGTTGTCATGGAGTACACATTTACTGGGAGAACAGTTCCACGGCCGGATATGAGCGGAAATATAAATATAATGGAAATAAAAATGCATTGATGGGATACCGAAATATTCCTACAAGATTAATATTTTTAAAAACAATGCTAAATAATTTTTTTTTTTTTATTTCCTGTTCAAAATAGCCAAAAAAGCCTCAGGACCTCGGTTTACATTGGTCTTCAGTTCCTGAACAGGACAATTCGTTTAAAATTTTACAGGTGGAACGAGCATAGCATATTCTAAAGGTTCGATTACTATTCACTCAACAACTAGAAGTATGAGTAATGGAATCTCACTTAACCCTAACTAAAAATATAAAATAAATACACGATTTTTATAATGAAAAAGTACTGTTAGTTGGCTTTAAAATAGCCTGACAATATCAGAAAATAATCCCTCAATTCTAACAAATAAAATAAAAATTTATTTTTCTTAAACAGTTTTTGATATGGTTCTGAGCTTTATTTGTATTTGACGGGGCATTATACTATGTCTAAGCAAATTAGGAATTGAGATTTCTTTTTATGTTTTAATATTTGTCAATCCCAGAATGGGCCAAAAAAATCTTCCATATAACACATACCTTCCAGAAGAAACATGAACTTGCTCATGTCTAAATTAAATTAAAGTAAATTAAGACACTAGAGCTCGTATATAAATAAATAAACAAATAAATATATTTGGATACATTTGTATATATAAATANTATATATATATATATATATATATATATATATATATTTATTTATTTATATATCCTGGATACCACTTCTGTTCTTACTAATTAAGCTAAGTTGATGACAAGTAACTTGTGGCTCATTTCCTTACATGCATCCCCTAAGTGTCTAGATTCTCAACACCTCTGGGTGTTCCTTCCTTCAAGGGACTCTCACTGGGTGTTATCATCTCTCCTAGCCGTATTTGTCTTCCTCAGAAGCTCTGCTAGGCTGGTATACCAATTCTGTACGTACCGATTTACCTCGGATGACGATAGGTGAGCGAGAATTTTCCCTTATATACATCCCCTAAGTGTGGTGATAAATATCAGAGCCTAACCCTTAGGCTGTTCCTGGATATTAGATAGCAAATATAAATCTCTTGATGACCTTGGAGTTTTTAATTCTCTCCTCTACATGACACAAGTCTTTCTCAAAATTTACTGAGTCAAAATACCATTTCCAAATAATAAATTTATTGTAAGACATAATTATTACATATCTTAGGTTGCGGAGGAAGTGGAAGATGAGTGACCTTTTTTTTTTTTTTTCAAATTTGTTGGTTTTTTCATATATACTTGCCTAAAATTTTTCCACCTACTGCAGTCAGATTTTCTTTATATCCCTAATGCTTGGAGACGACAAATTTGCTTAGTTATACTGCCTTCCAGAGTCAATGAGTCCTAGTTTCTGTGACTTACAGGTCGGTCAATTGAATCTCCAAGATTCAAAATCTCACTGTATGAGTTTCGATGTGGAGATTCCTTCAAATTTTATACAAAATTTGATTGCTTAAAAATATTATTGAATGTTATTTCCTATGTATATATAATTTTGGGTGGAGTGCATTTTCAACTTCTCCTACGGAAAATCTGAGAAAAGTTGTAGAAATTTCTTATTACGAAATCTGTTAAAATATTGAACAAAACTTACATACAAAAGAAATGAAAAAAAGAGAGAAATTAAAATAAAAATAATATGGAAGACAAATTATAATTTTAAAAATTTAAATATAATCCACTCAATTTTATGAAACCTCTGGAATCGTTTTCATTCCACATTCAGTAAATATGAAGTGATTTTGATTTAGAATTTATTTGTACCTTTTTTATTTATTTTATTATTATTTTGTTTGTGTGTGGAAGAACTGAGTTTTAACGATAAACAAATCAGGCATGGTATGCGTTCAATATCAAATAAATCAGAAGTTTTTTTTTCCATTGATAACCAAAAAATTTGCAGCGGGTTCTCACAAAAAATAGCAATGCTTGAGCGATTTTCTCCCAACAAAAATCAGTCCGTGGTCTTCATTATTTCTAAGTGACATTGCATCTAATCGAAAAGACACAGAGAGAGACAAAGAGAGAGAGAGAGAGAGAGAGAGATAGAGAGAGAGAGAGAGAGAGAGATTGAGAGAGAAAACGGGCGTAAAAGTTTAAAAAAAGTAAGGCTTACTATATGTACACTGACCGGAAAGTCGTGAGAGAGGGGGAAATACCTGACCATCGTGGACATATATGTAAATATCTGTCTTAATAAGCATTTTACATACACATGCTTCAATAAAGAGCCTAAGTAACACATTTGTTTTCTGTATTAAAAAAAACTTACAGAGCCAATTCTAAATTGATTTCTTAAGTCTCCCTATTATGTATCCAATTAATCCCTTCACCACGATCTTAATATCCCTTTTGTCCAAGACTTCATTTCTTCCCGCTTCAGCCTTTTCCACAGTAAACTGCCATACCATCCTAATCCACTAGCACAGACCATCATGTCTTCCAACTCCATCCCCTACAAACCTCCCCGTCGACTCAAACGAAGATGGCCCCGTGACCTCCTGGGGACATAACCTGTAAATAATTTGAGAGTGGTGTCATTGGTCATCTTCTCTCCTCATGTGATTGACATTGAATGTCATTTTTTTTAAATTCATTGTGGTGATCAAATTACAAAATGTTTTAATTTAACAGAATGTAATAAAAGTTGCATTATATATGTCGCCAAAGTCTACGATATCGAAGAAGGGGGATCAAGAAGGCAGTGAATGCAATTTTTTTTTTTTTTTAATTAATTGCATTAGACTAGATTTATTAGTCAATTACAAAATTACACATTTCTTAGTGTATCCTATTTTACTCTTCTTGGTTACGTTCCTTTAGCGTGGTTAATGTGTCCCTCTGGTTTTGTGTTTCTTTTTATATAACCCCCACCCTCTTAAAACAATTTTGTATGTGGGAAGGGCAGATTATAGGGAATAAAAAAAAATGCAAGAAAATAGTAGCCGAATGTCTGGGCTACGTCATATTATCATGAAATGGTAGAGAAAATTAAATAAAATATATATTNTTATAATGTATCATTTTTAACTTTTGTAATGCAGGATCAGAGTAAATCCCAAATGGTTCAATGGTCAATACATGGCACAATATGAAAGGCTTAATGGGAAATCTACTTGGAGAAGAAGTGGTCGTAGGAAGGCGGCAATAAGCTAGTTTGAGCGACTTAGGGACTGAGACTGAGAGTCGGAGCAGATTGAGGAGTGCAGGAGTCTGATTTGCGGTTGACCGGTAGTAGGGGTCACAGCCGACGAGGCAATCAGAAAGCAGGTGTAACTCTGTTGTGCGCTCTCGCAAAGAGGATTGCAGGGCAGAGCAAGCGCAGTATTTCGAGTGGGCGACTGGGCGTAAAACGCACGCGAGAGGAACGTCCAGGACCTGGTGACAGACAAAACTGCCTCATCGCACTTGTCTCTAAAGGATAGACGCCGATAGTTGCTACTAAGGAGAGGGAATATCCAAGCGCATTAATTGGATGTTTTGCTGGGCGTTTGCATGCAAAATTGTTAGCAAAAGTCTAAACAGACTTATGAGTAACATATAAAAAAGTTCAACCGTAAGTTTCTGACTTGTTGGATGCATTTCGCATCTTGCGTCTTGCGGTACACAGTCCTCTCACTTCAGTCGGGTCGTAATCTGTGTAGGAACTTAAACTTAAAATCTCTGGGGTCCTTGGGGGATAGGTTGCTCCTATGACGTCACAAGCTATGAGGTAGGAAATTCGCTCCTCTGTCGTCACCAGTATAGACATAGAGGTAAGACCCCGAGCGCTGATCCAAAGAGGTAGGCTTAGAGGTAAGAAGTTTTGGCGGGAAACCATGGTGTCCGCCATTTTCCCCATTTGTGTGTGTCAGAAGCCTCTTATATACCCTACTTAAGCAAAATATACTAAGTGATCTTGCAACCTCGCCTTATATCCTTTACAGCTCATACTTCTTCTCCTGAGTACACCAAACCTCCGAAGAATCCTCTTCTCAAAAACTAATACACCTTTCTCTGCAGCCTTGGATAAGTATACGCGAAGACGGGGTTGATGAGTCCCTTGTAAAGGATTACCTTTGTACCTCCTGGTGATGTACAGCCTATTGCAATGAGACATGTAATCAAACTCCAGTAAAATGTAGAAGAAAAATATTTATAATATTTATCCAAACTATTTATAAACAGCCTGCCTTTTTAGAAACTGGAGTAAATCTAATCGGAATATGATTGTCCTTGTGGTGTAACGGTCAGCATACTAGGCCCGGATAGCAAGAGATCCAGGTTCGATTCCTGGCGAGGACAGATAGATTTTTTTATTCTGTTCCCTCTCATGAATTATTTATAATCGGAATATGATTTCACATTGGCAATATTTGTCACAAAAAAATTTTTTTTATTTTTTGAACCATTTATAACAAAAATTCCTATAGTAAAAAAGAAGCAAAACACTCCAGTTTAAAGATAATGAATCTCAGAATATAGGAAAAAATATTTAAAAAATTAATAAATAAAATTACAAATCGACATAATCGAAATAGTATGAGTGATTCACACCAGCGATTTTCAGTAAAAAATAGTCATAGTTAAAATTAATCAACCCATTTAATAGTATTTGTTGAAAATATTGTAGTTAAATAGTTAGATTACGATAACGATGAAGGTCAGATATAAGTGATTCAAAAACATTAGTGTTTGCGAAAACACATTTCGCAAAATTTCTGAGTAGGCAGAAAATTCTGAGGTATGAGACAAAACTATACTTTTTATTTTATATATATTTTGCAAAAATTAATATGAAAATATAAAAAACAATTGAAATAACGGACAATTCATTTCTACAGATGCAATTATCCTCCTAACACCCTTTATGGAATATACATGTTTTCTTAAGCATTATTCCGGTTTTTAAAGAACCTAAAGATCAAATGAGAATATACAAATGTAGAAAACAATTTCGAATTTCTATAAGGAAATAATATAACACTTAAAAATAAAATAAAGAAACAAAAAAATTTAAAGTGATTAATAAACCCCAAGAAATTCTGTCGGTACAGTAACTTGTCGAAAGAAGATGCAATGACTAATAAAGTAGAAACGAAATAGTTATTTCTACCATAAAGTATTAAACAGTAATTTATAAAAAAATAATACATACACAATATTTAATGTATTTTTTCAGTACATCTAAACTCAAAATTACAATTCAGCAAATTGTTAGAAAAAAATTTATTTTCCAGTCAGAAGTTCATGAAATTGTAACCGAAGATTGTAAAATACCTTGAATAACTAAATGTTAATCTAAAATTTGAACAATTTAAAAAAAGAAAAAAGTCAGTATAATATTATTATAAAAATTAAGAATTATCTAGATAGTTTAAATAAAATAGTTGTAGTTTCTAAAACGATAGAGTGAATACAATAAATTCCGTAAATAAAATAACTTACACATGTAAAAATTAAGCAATTACCAATCAAAATTTACAACAATGGAGAACCGCAATTACCTGTCTCTGTTGTAAATTATTTATGTTAAATAAATATTTTTTCCAATATTTTTTTATTAAAATGCGTTTTGCTAGCCTTATAAAATCATTCAATTCTTCTATATAAATATATTTAAGATAACTGTTACTTCAGTTGACATTATTTGCCCTGAATTTTTAACAAATGTAAATATTACTATATATTACATTATCTGTACCAGTATATAATACATTTAGACATAAGTGTCAAATTTTAACTGTAAAAATATCGCACTGTTATGTGAAAATATTATTTTTAAGGGGAATACATTTTTTTACATTCATATCGATCCCGTATAGTATTGCCACATAGCTATTTTAACTGTATATTTTTTTTTTTTTGTAATAAACAAATCAACGCTATATATGTTTTTAAGTGATGCCATAATAAATACAAATGATAGAATCAGGAGAGTTGAACCTTCACTCTTGAACTTATTCTGTATTCTTTGACAACTTTCTGTTTTCTTTTCATAAAAATTAAAGTTTTTATAATTATTCCCATATTAATCTCTCAAACTAGTTAATTTAAAAAAAATATAAACAATATTTAAGTATTATATTATTCCAAATGTATATGGTACATGTTACATCATATACTACTTTATTCTATATTAAAATAAAATTTTCAGTGTTATAAAGTTTTTCTAATTAAAATCAAATGTATTATATGCTCCATATAGTTTATAAATTAAGAGATTTGCTTCGTATAAGAAAAATCTTCAACCCAATAATAAAGAAAGTATAATTCGAATTAATTTTTTTTAATTATTCTAAAATTATACTCATACACACATATTATAATANATTAGATTAATTTGTATGTGTATAGTCCACGATTTGTCTATTGTATTTTTCAGGTCATTTATTTATATAATATTTTTATGTGTTTAAAGAAGTTTGTAGCGTATTATTTAAACGAATATAGTACTTATTATAAGTGCATAAAATTTATCCATTTATTAATATTTACGCTATGGATACTTCAGACCTGTAAGCAATAGTACATGGTGAGAACTAGAAGCAACGGGAAGGAAAGGCTAGATATGTGAAACAAAGAGTAGGAAGATAAATTTGAATTCGGCAAATCCTTCAAAATAATAATAAAGTACAGTTTTGACTTTTGGCAATTTGAAAATGGTCACTATTAGATGCTATATTTTTAACATACTCGAGTCCTGAACAAGAATATAACATATCATTTATGAAAAAGAAATTCTTCGAAGGAAATTTATTTACAAAATACAAATACATTACAAAATATGTATAAATTATCTAAAACTCTGATAATCATAGATGATTTATTCTAGTTGAGGAGCACTATATTAAACTTACTTCACTTTATATACTTATTTGTATAGCTATAATATTTCTTCATTTCTTGTATATTAAAATTTGATTCAATGATAAGAGTAACCGACCGAAGTGCCGGTAAGAGATGTTAGAGGCGGTCGGCCATGTTGAAGTCAGAGAGTGATTTTGCAGATCACCCGGTGACTTTTAAGAACAGTATGGCTTACCCACACAGCACATCATTTAACAGCTTCGTATCAATAAGCTTTAACTAGCGGTGACTGTTATTATTAACTGTTACTTTTGCAACAGGCATTATTGTTTATTTTTTAGGAATCTGCAAAAGATTATTGTGAATTAGCTTATTGTAATTATGTACACTCAAGATTACTTCATTACTTGCATCTATCCTAATTTAAATATATTAAGAGTGTGTTTGCAATAGGACGAAATTTGATAAGAGTTAAGCTCCTGATTACAAAGATTGGAATAAAAATATTTCGTGCAAATAAGTAGGCAGGTAAAGTAGGTCAGCTCCAAATATAATTTTGAGAAGTACACAAATTCTAAAATATTGGAGGGAAGTATTTATATTTTTTATCTATGCCTATTTTCAATAATCTATTATAGATCAATAAAAAATAAATTCCTTACATTATCCCCCCCCCCCTTTTCTTACTAATAGGAAGCTTAGTATTTTTTGCTTAAAACTTAGAAAATTAGTTCAGTTCGAATTCGGTGAAAAATATTTCTCCTGCTTTTTATTTTTTATTAATTCAATTATTACTATAAAAAAATTGTCAATAGACATTATACAGCGTTATATTTATTTAAAAAATATTTAACGTGATAACTGATTTTTAAATATTATTAAACATTTATTATTTATTTATTGACATATGTAATCAAACTCCAGT
>KZ807000.1:774940-791986 GCA_000696205.2 Oncopeltus fasciatus
AGAATGCGGCTTTGATATATATATACTATTTGTCTTTCTTTTAGTATTTTTAATTGAAATTTTTGGGGAAAATACTCATGTATGTGAAATTTTACACATATTTATTTAATTTTTTTTAAAAATGAACTACAAGAGAAAATATCTGTCAGCATGTAATGGTTCGATAAATATGTCGATAAATATTTTACACTGTTATTGAGGTTCCATCTGGCCAAAACTCGCATTTACTCACACACAAAATAAAAAATGTTTCATTAACATACAATAGACATAAAAGAGAACATACATAGTCGCAAAACATTTTCTTTAAGGATATTATGCACATATATAAAGCAGTACCATATGTCACTAATATTATGAACTAGATACAATGAATTTATGCAAATGAAATCGTGAATAAAAATAAAATCATACAAATTTTTGTGCGCGCTTTATATGCAATTTTTTTTTGTTTGTTTCTTTTCTATAACAAAGATATTCTATAAACCTTTTGAAAAATATATTTTTTTTTATTTAAGCACAACTACAAAATTTCATTTCCACTCTAGTTTTTTAAACTACTCAAAGCATTAGATGTATGTAGTTATTCTTAAATAATGTCTATAATATTACAAAGCATTGATAATTTTATATTGAAATTTTCTTCATCAATATTTTCTACAAACTATAATACCATGTAACTATTAATAATTAATAGCAAATCCACTTACATTAATAGTATTTACATGTTACAAAACTCATTAAACTTTTTTCTGTTAGTAATTTATTCTTAAAATATTTAGAAAAAAATCTTTAAATATTATAAAAAGTGAATGGTTCATACGAGAATTGGCAAATCAGTTATAAACCAAAGGAGCTTAAGAAGCGAAAAACCAATAAATGGCCAAAATAATAATTATTTTATATATTGACATTTTGGGAAGTGCCAAATTCCCCTTCCTTCTTGCAAAACCAGAGGAATTATTTTTTAACGGAAAAAAAAAATTCAGTTGTATATTGAAACACATTGGCGTCCTTAGAAGGTGTGATCCTAGAATCTTAGATTATAAACAGCTTGGAGGACAACATAAAAGTAAATTAATTTTTGAAAACTATTTTCAGGACTCCACAAATCATAAAAGTCCGTAAATAATTCCGATTGACCTTAACTATATCAATACGTTTACTTAAAACATATAATTGCTTTTATTATACTGCAGTATTTCTAGTCTTTATTTATAAGACGTTAACCAGTTGAACAGTGGTATTATACTCAACTGAAGTTTTAAAAGAAGTTTGGGGATAGACACCTCAATTATCATTCAAATATATTTTGTTATCAAATCAGACATGATTTGATAGCGCTCTAGTTCCCGAAATGGATAGATTTTTCAAATATACTCATTTGATAATTAAAACGAATATAATTTATGATAAAAAGTCTTTAGAGAAACAAAACAAACACCATTTATTTATAAGTATTACACCTGATACAAACAATTACTCTGCTACGCATTATATTTTGCCGATAATTATAAGAACTCATACATTAACTACTAAAACGAAATATAATTTTAATTAAATGCTTTATTATTTTTAATTGAAGTAGATTCGTCACTGTTTATTCATAGCTCTTGGGGATTTTGAGATAAGCAAATGTTTTCTGTTCTTCTTTATAAGTGAGCCGGTTTGTCATTCGTTAATGATTAAGTAAATACTTAAAGAGTATTTTTAATTGACAACTCAAAAACTCAACAAAACTTTTAATAGAAAAAATACTTTTGAATGGGAAAAAAATCAACTTATATAGAAATACAAGAAAAACATAAAATAATTAATTTATCTGCATATTTGAGAAGAATATGGAATTGTAAGTGATCTCTATCACAAAAGAAATGAGATTAGTAATAGTAAAATATATGATAAATATTTATTAGATTAATTTGTATGTGTATAGTCCACGATTTGTCTATTGTATTTTTCAGGTCATTTATTTATATAATATTTTTATGTGTTTAAAGAAGTTTGTTTCATCAATTACATCAAAACGTAGTATATGACAATTTTAGCAAGATATATTGTTAAAAGTGATATCTTTCGAAAATAAAAATAAAAGTAATATTCAAAAAACAAATTAAAGATACTTTATGACTAATTATTTAATGTAAAATCTAAAATGTCTTTGTGATAAAGATATTTAATTTTCAAACAAAATCTAGAAATTATCATGATTTCTAAGAATATAAACCCGTTTTTTAGTCCCGAATAATTATAATGTGTTTCATATGGCCACTTTCATAGCTGAAGAAATCTTACATAAGTATACTCTTTATTTTAAAATTAAGAGAAAAAAATAAATTTTTAATTACATGAATTAAAAATAAATATTTTTGCTTGTAACTTAACAGTCCAAAAATTATTTTTCTATAAAAAAATTGTTGATAAAATATTTTTTATACTACCTTAATATAATATTTCCACCGCGGGAAAGTTAATTCTTGATTACATCTCTTAATAGTAACATATTATTATAGAATACTGTTTGTCTGAAATCATTTGATTTTAAGTATGCAATAATATTATTATTCATGTTATTCTTTTTAACTTGCATAAAGGCAAAATGTTATATAAATTATTTAGTATATTCAACTCACATTTTTCGAAGTTGAACTAGTCCCTAACATAATGTTAAAAATATGTGGAAGTTTTTAGTTTTTTCAGAAAGCTTTAATATAATTATCATTTAGTAGAAATATAAATATAACAATTGATATGTTTTTTTTTGTTTTATCTATTTATGTGCTAAAACTAAAAATAGGGAGGGAGACTCTATGAATAGAATAGTATTTAGCACATGTTTTAATGGAACTAAAAGTAGTAAATATATAACAGATTTAAACAAGAAATAGTTAAGGTTCTGAAACTGCTAATACAATTTTTTTACTTACTACAACTGACTACAAATTTTTTAAATACCGTTTAGGGTTGACAATAATGAAACTTATTTGTAGGATGTGTAATGCTTTTACAAGAATCTCTGATACGAAACGGAATTTAAGTTGAGAATTGTTAGCTTAAATTCCCTATGTTTTAAATGTAACGGACGAATCCGCTAAAAAATAAGAAATATAAATTTTTTTATTACTACTTATTTTAATATCGCTGTGGATGCCTCTTTCTGATAATTTACCTCCAAAGAGGAATATAACTTAATCCAAAGAGGATGATGACAAGAGATATTTAATCCTTGAGGCCGTCATGGCCGTCTCCCGCCACTTCTTGCCTTGCTTTTCTCCCCCCCCCCCCAACACAAAATTCAAGCACGCACAGTTTGGTTAAAGCGCCGGCCTGTACTCCGGGTCTCTGCCGCTGTGGGTTCGAGTACCGCCCTCGGCTGGCTTTAATCCAGAAATGAATGCTCACCCACTTCCGGGGGTGTTTTGAATAGGGGGGGGGCTACCTGTAGATTGCCCCTCCCTGTCTTAGTGGTTGCTAAGAGAGGTAAAAAAAAAAATTTATATATGAAAACCACATTCGTGATTTGACATAGATGAAGAATCGGAAGACAGCACAATCGCAAGACGTAGCAAATCATCGGCGACAAACTTTTTGATTAATTCATTGTCATTATATTCCTAATGTGAGTCAAAGGTTAAGATTGAAGAATAAAAGAACGATAGAATAAATTTTATTTCTATAATCTTTCGACTAATATACTTTTTGGTCAAGATATTATTCATTACAACGTTTCAGGAGTAAATAATCATTCCAATTTAAATGGAATAAATTTAAATTAAAAAAAATTTTTTTTTTTAATTTTAGCTAGGTTTAACCATTTCCACCGCAAAAATGTTAAGACAATTTTACAAGCGCAAGGCGCACTAATAAACATGTAACAGTATATTATTGAAAAGTAAGTATAAACGCATAGATAAACTAATATTACGTTTGAAATAATTTATTGTGGACTAAAGTGTTCAAAGCACTTGCACCATTGTGTGACAAGGCTAAAAAATTGATTGAAATTAATATATCTATAAAATTTTTGAATGTATTTATATTATACAATAAAGGAAAGAATTGTTTTGACTTCGGAGGTGATCAGTTGTTACGGATTACTTCATATTTTTTTATGATTTAGGTAAAAAATGAATAACTTCTGTAAACTTTGATTTAAAAATGTATTTTTAATAAGAAAGAGTTCATTTTATTGATTTAAGAGTATGTTTGCCAACTAAAGAAGAAATATTTAAACTAGAGTTAATCGCAATCATATTATCAACGCTATTTGAAGACAATTTAAAATTAGATATTAACAAATCAACTGAAACATGATTCATAGTTAGAAAATGTTTTTAAGAAGATTTATAGTAAATTCTTGCAACTATTTCTTAAATTCAATCTGTAACTTGACAGCTGCGATGTGTTCTAAAATTGTGATTGGTCTCCTAGAGGCGGGACTCACTCCTTGTACAGTATGTCCTAGGCACAGGCACTTGAAGATGTCGCCCGACCCCCACTCGGGGGAACTGTCCCTCCAGGATTTCCAGAAGAGCGGGAGGGCTCTGGAAGGGGGGAGGGACGTGTCGACACGGCGGCAGAGGGCCGCTGGAAAAGAGCCGGTGATGCAAACGGTGGGGCAAAACGGCTTGTTTTTCACGGGGTAAAACTCGCGGGGCGCAACTGATAACGGCCCCCAACCGCTGATAAGAACGGCACGCACTTCGCATCAGGCTTTTGGCGCTGTCGTCTCGGCGTCCTGGCACCACGTACATTTATGGTGACTTTTCTCTGGTGATTTTCCAACGTGAAAAGTTTCAGTTGAAGGATTCTTGCAAAACATCTTTGCAGGGCTGACACTGTCCGTAATGCAAGTCACGCAGTATCCAGAACATTGAATAAATATCAATTTAATATTTCATTACTGAAGATAAGGAATATAAATATTTAGAACCATAGGGATTTGTTTAAAACAAAATAATTACGATTAAAACACTATTTTAATTTTTTTTTTTTTTTTTTTATAAATTACTTTGAATAACACTGATGTATTTAGTAAAATGTTATTATATGTCAAATTTTTTTTACATTTCTTTAAAATCTCAAATTAAATAAAACATATAATATGCTTGATATTAAGAATTATTAGAACCACTTGACAATAAATCAAAATACTTATCCATGAAATAAATATATCACTTTATTGTTTCTCTTTATACTAAAACTTTTTCACTTTAAATCCTCTACTTCTTACTCTGGTTCCACGGTAATTATGAAGAAATATTTTAAATAATTGATTGAGTACAGGATAAGAACCAAAAAGGATGTAAAACTTAGGAATGTTACGATGGTACTACAATTATGTAAAAGTTTGAAATAAATTGGCACTAAGGTCGTTATCAATTTTATAATTTTTTATCAAAACGACGGACGAAGTGATGTATTTATGGTGTTTTATAAGTCAATGTAAATAGAATGCGGCTTTGAGTTGCAGATTGCAAAATGCACAATGGAAATCAGAGATAAGAGATTAAGCGGAAAAAGAAAGAATGGTTACTTACCGGAAATGTGTGAATTCGTCTGGCGATATAGATCTCGGAGAGTTGTCAGGTCTGCTGGATGCGTGTTGAGAAGATCTCGCGTCAACCTCAAAAGTCCAACGTAAACACAAGTGAGTCGATGTGTTGCGCTGAGAGCTAGCCGGCGTCCACTAAGACACGAGAACTGCTTCCCTTCCAGCTAGCCGGAGAACAACTAAACAAGGTTCAAGGAAGACCGCCCGGTACTTCGGCAGTGGTCGGCTAGAGTCGGGATCGCTCGGCTCTCCCCGGTCACACTCGGGCCCCCCCCCCCTCCCAATCCACTACCTCCACCCACCCTGTTTCACGCCTCCCGCCTTGAGTCATCCCAAACCACCCCCCACCCCCCACTTGTCACCTGACAGCTGTTTTTCGCAGCGTGGCGGCACCCCGTGAAAAGGAACACCTGGCTTAATCCTGTCGACTGGCGATACTTTTTTTTCACGAACCAACTTCTCCGACAAGTGACTTCTTAAACAACAACTTATCTCTCCATTTGACTTTTCTATTTTCCCCATTGATAACGTACATCTGGAATTATCTACTTAGGGTCACATCAGGAAAAAAGGATGAGTTCAGAGCTAAAGTAATTGGACCCATTTCAGGAATATTCAAGTTCAAATAAAGAATTTTTGATTATTGATAGAGAATTTTTGTTGGGGTTCGGTCAAGGTTGAGCCAAGAAATGCAATTTAAAACAAAATATATTTTTTATTCTCTGCCAACGTTTCTGCTTACACGGTATTGTAACATTTCATATCCAAACTCAAACTCTCTGTCATAAACTTTTGATCCCAGTGACAAGACGTCCCTTCTCGGCTTAGGTTCTACTGCTCATTGGATGTAAAAACGCTTTGGGCGCTCAGTGTGATAGGGGTCGCAAATAAACACATATGTAACAAGCTTATCCCCCATGCATGTCTCCATGTTGGGAGAAGGATTTCATTTTGACTTTGGCTGTGTAATGTTCATAAAAGAACCTTTCATTATTAGCTGTATTACTTTTGTTTGAAGAATAGGATTCATCGAAAAGTATTAAGAAGGACTGAATAATTATTAAAAAACCAAGTGACCTGTTCATGGTGAAAGGTTAAAGGCCAACTTTTAAATAATCTTTATTGTTCGACTAGTTTTGCAAATTCACATCTTCGACAATGAAAACTACCACTAAATTTTGAAGATAGGGTATTACTCGAAACTTATCAAGAATGTGTTTTTTGGCTGTAGATATTATTATTAGATGTTTTTTTTTGTTGGAGTTCAGTCGAGGTAGATCCAAATTTTTCTCTCAGTCGTGGAAATGTGAACTAAGGGACAGGACGTCCTCTCTCGTCTTCACGATAGCCCTGAAGATGGCTTACAGTGTAAGCCGAAACGTTGGCAGATGAGGTTGTACCGTACTTCACCCGCATATTTGCAAGTGCGTGTGCTGTAATCTGAGCTCGCAGTGGAGTGGGCGTCACCTTAGGTGTTCTGAGGGTGCACACTGACGCGCTACTATCGTCACAGAAAAAATACCCCCCCCCCCCCCTTCCTCAAGATTGATGCGATCTCTACAGATATTCTCTGATTATTATCCAAGGTTAGAGAGGGTTGGGGTATTTCATACCAACCCCAACGAATACGAAAACTAAATTCGGTCACGTAACTAAATATCTGAAAACGGTGACGAACCCAGCAGTGTATAAATGGCTCTTACTTACCTCATGTTATGCTCTTACACATATCCGGAGCCACTCAAGTAGTGACATAATTAATAGAAAAATCCACGTTCATAACAGTGGTCGTTCAAGATGTGAGGTGGACTGGAAATGGCGAGGCATATATCGATGGGTTATTCTTCTATAGTTGACGGAACGAGAAGAACACAACTGCTGTCGCAGCACCTTGTCCTGGTCAAAGGAAATTTTGTCCTGAACGTCACTCTCGTTAACGAAAGGATAAGCATTATATGGTTGTGATGATTGTGAATCTCGGTTATCAATGGGTGTGCGCCCACCATAGGGTGGCTATCTGGCTGGATTCAGAAGACTTAGAGGAGTCAATTGTTCATCCTGAGCCCAAAACTTGAGAAGAGAAAGTAGATAAGGTTAGACATGGATTTCAAATCAGCTAAAGTAGGCAGTAACTGCTTTCGGAAAATAGTGACTGAACTATATATCCCGGGTAAGTGAGTCCGATGTAAGTGCGTTCAAAGGGCTGCAAGTGCCGTCAACCCTGACACAGGGGATGTTATTGCAGCACTGTATTCTGAATCGGGATTGCATGAAGGAGACAGCCTCTCAATCATCCTATTACTGAGAGAAGGTAAAATTATTAATTGAACGTCTCAAGGTAAAAAGAGGAGTACATGATAAAGAATACATAAATTTTTAGTATAAGCAAATGTTGTAACATCAGTAGACAGTAAGAAAAATCCGTAGACTTTCAACGTAACGTAAATGAAAGATCAAACGAAATACGTGATAATATGCCATGAACTACCATGAATGGGATTTAGGAGAGGAAATAGCATATGGATATGGAATGGATGTAGGGTAAATAACCTTATCAAAAGTAGATCATTTCAAATCCCTCGCTTGAAGGAAAACTTTATCAATGACCTATTAAATGAAGTCGATTGAAGATTCACCAGTTTGAATTGAGCCTTTTAAGCCGTTATGAACGTACTTAAAACGATAAGGATCTTTAGGGTCCAGCATGCTGAGTGTATAAATGTAAAATAGAGCAGTGCTCAAGTGAGGCTGGGAGACCAAGATTGAGATGAAATGATAGAACAGTGAAGAAAGTGCGATAAGAAAGCAAAGATGAGCAGGATATGGGGCTAGAAGAAATTTATCTGGACCACTTTTTATGACATTGGTCGGAGCTTGATCCAAAGAGTGACCAAGAACGCGATGGAATGATAAAATAAAGAATGACGTACAATATGATGACAAAGAGGTTAAGATGGAAAGAACACGTGACATGTAGCAATCTATCTGGACCAATTTTTATGTCTTAGAGTGCAACACTGGTCAGAACATGAAACAAAGAGAGGCTACGAACGAGATGTAATGATACAATGAAGAAAGACATGCGATATAAATGCTAATAGATCACGATGGGCAGGACGTGAGGCAAGAAAAAATCCGTATGGATACATGTTCATGACAATAAACTCAACAGTTGTCAGAACTTGGTCCAGAGGGAGACCAAAAAGAGATGTACAAGAAATACACAGGGAGGCGAAAAAAACAAACTTACTACCTATTCAAAAGAAGAGTTTGTTGACCGTAGATATTATTCTTAGATGATTTTAGTTGGGGTTCGGTCGAGGTAGCTTACTACCTATTGAAGCTGCCACAGTGGTGTAGAGGTCAGCGCGCCTAACCGGGAAGTAGGTGACCAGGGTTCGATTCCCGGCTTAGGGTGTTTGATTTTTTTTTTTTTTTTTTTGGCGTCCTGTGCATTTCTTGTAGATAATAAGGCTTAGGGTTACATACCATAATTAATTCATTATTCAAAAATGAGATGGAATGACAGAATATGGAAAGTGTCTGCAGCTCCACAAGGCCTGAACAAGTACTGTTCATTTTTTTTTTAAATACTTTTTAATACAAAATTTGGCGTATGATAAGTTTAGACAAATATTAAAAAAANTTAAAAAAAAAATAATAATAAAATGTGTGGATTGTTGGAAATACAGATCCTTAAATATGACCTAGGCCGATATTTTAGATATTAAGTAATCTATTTGGAGGCCTTACAGTATTTTAAATTTTTATGTGAATTGTTTTAATAATAAAAAAAAGTAGCTTACTTCGTTGAGAAGAAAAAATTGACGAGCAGGAATATGAATTTACTTTCTACGTCATTATTATAATATTACTAAGAAGTGAGGGCCTCTTTGGTCTCAGAGGTATAAACTTGAGTGTATATTGGCATTTAAAGCCATGGGTAAGTAAATGTCCAGCATTGCCGGTACCGATCCTCCCTTTTGCTCTACGTAATCCTCTGCCTTACTCATGGCGCCGCTTGGGGTTGGGTGCAGCCCCCCTGCCGATGTTCCCTTTGATAAAGAAATCCTGCCCCCGCATGACCGGAGCGGGTAATTAGCCTCCCCCCACCAACCCCTACAGCTGTCTGGCTCTCGGGATGGGGGTGGGGGTGTCATTATCTCTGCACACCAAGTGTGCTACAACCCTAGGCCTCGTCCACATCCCCGTCTCCCTACTTAAGTGCGATCGATATCGCATACATAGCTCATTTAGAGCGAAATTATCAGAAGCCTAGCTTTACTGCCTGGGCTATGTTTACCATGTCCCCGCTGTATCAATAAATACCCATAAGATGCGGGTTTGACACAGTAAACTCGATGGTACATTTAGCTCTGACTACACAAAGAAATTTTCACTTCAATTCCTAAGAAGGTTACTTCTATCTTCTAACGACGAATATTATAGAACCAATACCGTGATCATTTATGAAAATTTTCAATAATCTACCTAAAATTAAAGTAATTAAAAATTAAATTTCTCTTCGCTGCTCATTTTGATTTGTTCTGTAAAATAAAGTTGAACTAAAAATATATTGTGGTAGAAGAAGCTGCGTAAACTTAGCAGATTTTCCATGGTTTATTAAGACGAACGTAAATAATTAAAAATGATTAATTACGTCATATAAGAAGGATATGAGTGAGCGTATTAATGAATTATATAAAATTCTGAATTAACTCTTTATTTAAAAAAAATTAGTCTGTACATTTTTTACACTTAATTTTTTGATAGGGTACATAATAATAGTCCTTGCTCGTCTATCCCGTGGCGTAACCTGTCCTCAGAAAGGAGCCCAGGTTAACCCGCGATAGACTATCTGGCACCCATCTTTTCCTTATCCTAGGATAAGAAGGAGACTAGGCAGGGAGTCAAGGAGGGAGTGAGAGGGGGAGAAAATTGCCAGTGCATTCACTCCTTGGTATTGTAACTAAATTGGCTGTAGGAGGTCCCTTGGCCATCTTCTCTAGAGGCGTAGAGGAGGGTGGTCGGGATGAACGTGGGATGCCAAGGAGAGGACTAGAGGATTTGGATGTCCTTGGTCGTTTGTGTGGAACCTATCAAATCTGGAGGGGATGAGCTGGGAAACAAAAGGTAATTATATAAAATGAAGTTATATTCGTAAATATCTTCTTTAATAAAAGTTTTCTATAAAAGTGATATAGAAAATGAGATTTAACACCTATTATGCTCTAGATCCCCCATTTGATTTGCGCAAAAATTTCGGCCTGAATTTCTGTCATGATGCAAAAACAATTGAGCTCCCCCCCCCCCTGATAAAATTCCCGCCAAAACGTAATCTTAAATTAAAAATTTTTTATTACAAATTAGTTTTTAATTCTTCAACTACCAAGACTCTTCATGACTTCTCAAATATTTTTCTTCCTATACATTTTTCGGACAAATGTTATAAAATTACATTTTACCATTAAATATAGTAAAATATTTTCATATCGCTAAAAGCAATGAAGATAGTGATCGTTCTTCAATTTGTTTATTGTCTACTCTTTCCTATAGCGTCCCCGTATCAAAGGGAAATTTGTTAAAATTGAAAATATTTACAATTAAATTAACTGTTGAAAGAAAATTAAGCAAAGTACTCTTTTATAACATGAAACAACCTCAGAAAATTTGTTTTATATGTCGCCCAATGCCCTCTTCAGTTTGCTTGAACTCACCCGAGGGATATCGATGGCCAATTCTAACCACGTGCACATTCTACATAAATGTAGTCATGTGCATGTGGTCAGACCTCAAATATGCACACAGTGTATGATTGGTTCTGCTCCCCGTTAACCTTGGTGAAACTGTGATTTTCTGTAGTGGTTTACTTTGGAACACCAGCGCTATAGCTCTCCCTATCGTGTAACTGTGGTACTATCAATGGGAGCCTACGAGGATGCGAACCCGGTTCCTCCCGTCTGCCCCGTACGCCGGGAACCCAGGACATCCGCAGCCCTCTGCTAGCAGCTGAGAGAGAATACTCTTGTCTATCGATCGCGAGGAAGCCGTCTGCCCAGAAACACGATCGGAAGCGCCTACAGGTGCCTCGGGGAAACTGGCATGTCAATGGAGTTCCCGGTGCTCAGTAACAAGGCATGGGAACCACGTTGGGAGTAATCACGACGTGTTGCAAGTTACAGAGAGACGTCTGCAGTTTGCCCTAATTACTCTCGTAATTACCAAGTGAAGTACATTGATTTCCAATTTTTCCATCAAAGTATTTTCCAATATATAGAAAGAATAAGAAGAAGATTCAGGAATTTCCAGGAAGGAAGAGTAGAAGAAGCACATAAGCTTAAAATACAAGTTTTTAAATATCGACCTTTATAATCTCTATTCGTAAACATTATATAAGACATAAATGTCAAAAATTTAACAATTTTTATTGCAAGGGAACAAAATAAAAATCTAACTGTCCCAGCCAGGACTCCAACCTGGATCTCCTAGCTTTCCGGGCAGGTGCGTTAATAATTAAAGTAAATAACTAATTCATGAGAGGGAACAAAATAAAAAAATCTATCTGTCCTCGCCAGGAATCGAACCTGGATCTCTTGCTATCCGGGCCTAGTATGCTGATGTCAGCTACTTCGAGTTTAAGACGAATTTCTCGTCTTTCTCGTAAGTTAGGCTCTCGCCAATGAAGAGGGAATAGAGTGAGATATCTAGCCTGTCCTTGTGGTGTAAAGGTCAGCATACTAGGCCCGGATAGCAAGAGATCCAGGTTCGATTCCTGGCGAGGACAGATAGATTTTTTTATTCTGTTCCCTCTCATGAATTATTTATAATTTACGTGGGATAAAAAAACCACAACCTAAATAAAATATTTATAAAGTAAATAACGTGAGTCATTTAAACAGCTTGACAATGTCAGCTCCTCCGAGCATAAGACGATATATTCGTCTACCTTGGAGGTTAGACTCTCGACACTAGTGCCCGTACGTAAATTTTAATAACTTATCAGGCTTGTCTCGGTAGCGTAAATGGTAACGCACCTGCCTGGAAAGCTAGGAGATCCAAGTTCGAGTCTTGACTTGGACAGTTACATTTTTTATTCTGTCCTCTTGCACTAAAATTTTTTAAAATTTACGCGGTATTAAATACCACAAGAAAATTAATATTTATAAAGTTAAAAATTTTAATTTACACATATTAAGACCAAATGATTTCTTTTACATAGAATTAATTTTATAGAAGCTATAACGTATTATAATATCTTAATAGCATTATTATGACACGTTTATGGTATAATATTATTGATAATTTTAGTCGGACTCTAAGTTCCCCTCCCTTTTTCTCACTTTAATAAAAAATTATATATATTTTAAACTGTTTGTAATAGAAATCACAAATATCGTATTTATGGTTGGCGGGTGTCTATGGAAATTAAATTACTAACATTTTAATACTCTTTTTTTTTTTTATTTATTTATTTGAGTGTTAGCCTCCCTTGCAACCACTTAGGGTGGTCATGGAGGAAGGGGCTATCTACAGGTTGCCACCCCATTTTAAACACCCATGGCTCAGGACAAGCTTCTATATTGTAAATAAAAGATTGACCTGGGCGGGATTTGAACCCGCGGCGTCAGGATTGCGAGACCCGTACGGATCCCCTGAGCTAGCCTGGCGCCCCTTACTTGGTTTTTAATACTCGATTTGATTCATAGTAAACCTTGTGCAGAAAAATAATTCAGAATGTTAGGCAAAAAGTTGTGATCTTATTTTCAAACATTTTAGGTTAGGAGTAGGTTACACAAGCCGCAATAAAAATAAGAATGATTACGACAAATGGAGTGTAGATATTATTATTAGATGTGTTTTGTTGGGGTTCGGTCAAGGTAGATCCAAAAAAACACAAATTTAAAAAGAAAATGTGTATTTTTTAAATTATCTGCCAACGTTTCGTCTTACACTGTAAGCCATCTTAAGGGCTATCATGAAGTCGAGATGGGAAGTTGTGTAACCAAGACACCATCAAGACTGAATCCAATCTAAAAATATGTTATATGAATGATAACGTTAACATGTTCAATTTAGGGTTGAAATTAAGAAATAATTTCAAGACGGCTGGCCCTTAGAGTTTTAACCATTGACACACATCTTTTAAAACAACTTTCGGCTTCTTTTCCATCGTATCTCCACCAAATCCTCCAACGAGAACTTAAAGACATGAATTCAAGTTTACGACGATAAAATACTTAAGTTTAAAAATAAAAAAGTTATATATATATAAACTAATTCGTAATGATGAAAGACCGTGTCAAGTAACTGATTACATTCAAAATGTATCTGAAGCGTAAAACATACGTGTGAGCTAAGGTACTTTTGTCGGTGACCCCTTTTGTCTCATAGGGAGCGTCAAGAATTAAATTTACTCTTAATATCCTTTTGGGTTTCGAACTTTTCAAAATTTCATGTAATCTTGTAACATGGAATTTTGTTCAAGGATTTTTTTATAAGGTAGGATTGTACATGGTAAATAGTTAAGTTATATTTACTGCTTATAAGAAATAGTCTTTCTGTAAATTTTTTAGGCATATAAATGTGTCTGTATATGTATATATATATATATATATATGTGTGTGTGTGTGTGTGTGTTTAAGTATGATGTTAATATAAATTCAATAAATTTATACTGCTGAAGATGAAAATTGTTTTGAGTTCGAAACGTTACTTGAAAGAATAAAATATAATTTAAAAAAAGCATTAAATTATCTAAGATAGAAAATAGTATGAAGTCAAATCACTATAATTTTATAATAATACAAAAAGCTCTTGCACAATCTAATTAAATAAATGATTCTTAGGATTTTGGATTGAAAGGACTGTATTCTTTGGATGTTGGAGGGTTTAGCAGTTTCCCACAGCTCGACTCCATACGTCCAGATAGGTCTCAGTAACGTCTGATAAATGGTAAGTTTGTTGGTCACAGTTAAGGTTGACTTGCGGCTCGGTAGCTTGTAGAGTTGACCAACTCTCCTATTTAGTTCCTGTCTTTTGATTTTTGTGTGTGTGTTCCATGTTAGACGGGAGTCATTATATTTAAGAATTAGTTTTACACAATAAAGGATAAGCGTGTTCGCGTAAGACTCTACGTACTACAGAAATAAGATGAGAGGCTCATTCTGTATCCACCCTGAAGAAGCTGGTATTCTGATTTACCGAAGATGATATATTACTTTGTTAAAGCAATTACCCGTGTAACCAGCGCTATCTATGCTTATCAGCATATACAATGAGTTTATTAGTGATCCCGCTTGAGCGCGCGGCAAAGCACTTCCATAATTCACTTGTACGTCCTTTCTTGCTACCGACTCAGTTGTGAAAAGACGTGTGCTATTGTCCCCTCACTATAAAGTAACTTGTTAAAGTTTATTATTTTCTCTGGTGGTTTGTACTATCGAAATTTTCCTGACATCAGTTGTCAAATTCCGCTCCTCGAAATTGCGGTAGTTATATCACGGGTTTTGCAGATTTCCACATAGCCGTGAAACAGAAATCTCTAACCAGACGAGATCCCTTTGGTGTAATGTACAGTGGAACCAGCTCTGAGCGCCTTTTTTTGAAACCAAAGAAACGGACGACGATCCGAAGACCGCCAAAAATTGTGGTATGGGAATTTTCAAATAACTGTCCTCAATTTCCGTCATTTTTAGTTTTCCTTGCAGTCTACATTTTTTTGTTTCGTTTGCACTTTCAGTAAACGCTCTTACACTTATTACAGTTGATTAAAATATTATCTAGGCTTGTACTTATTCTAATTTTTGGGAGGAGTTATTCCTATATTCTAATCTTATTATAAAATTATGTAAAAAAAACACATAAAAATTTGTTTTAGGTAAATGTAATCTATACTTTGAAGTAATATGCCCTATAATTTTATTTATTCCTTAGTTTATTATTTAAAAAATGTACAATTTTAATTATACTTGAAAGGTTTATTAATAGTTTACCTAACACTTTTTGGTCCTACACTTAACTTTATGTAAATATCATTATTTAGGATTTCCTTTTAATATTCAATTCCCCAGAAATTAATTATAATTATTGAATTGTATTATTTTTGTTCCATTTTAATAACTTTTACCAGGTATGCAAGTTTAAAATGTCGTTTATTTCTTAAAATATATACACAGTACTTTAAAAAAAAGTATAATATATTTTATTCAAAGTACTGGCCCTCGCTTTCTACTCATTTTGTCCATCTCTCGGGCAATATATGGATACCATTCCAAAAGAATGCTTCATCTTTATTTGAAATCCATTCATCGAGCCATTTTCGTACGTTTTCAAAATTGTTGAAGTGTTGCTCCGCCAATGAGTGTCCCATCGATGAGAAGAGGTGATAATCAGAAGGCGCCAGGTCAGGTGAATACGGCGGGTGGCGTAGGAGTTCCCAACCAAGCGAAGAAATCGTTTCCTTAGTCAATCTGACTGAATGTGCAGGAGCGTTATCATGCTGAAGAATGACTTTGGCGTGCCTGTGAGCCCATTCTGGGCGTTTTTCGATCAATGCGTGACTCAAATTGATCATTTGTTGTCGGTAGCTCTTGGTATTGACTGTTTCGCCGGGCTTGAGAAGCTCGTAGTCGATTTGGTCGATTTTCTCGTTTTTGATCAGTAACATCAAAATCACCACGTTTGAAACGTTGAAACCAACGTTCACATGTCTTGACGGTTGGAGCAAGATCGCCATAAGTCTCAACAAAAATTCGATGACATTCAGATGCCTTTTTCTTTTGATTAAATAAGAAAATCATGACATGCCGCAAATGCTCTTTATTTGGCTTAAAATTAGACATTTTTAACACCAAAGAAAGGTATGATACGTCCACGTAAACGACTTAAAAACAACTGACTTTTGTAAACAAATGACTAACAAACAAAATAGCGTTTAGAGATAAGCAAATCCTTCAATAGGCTAAGAGCGCATTCTATTGGAATTAAAACGACATTTTAAACTTGCATACCTGGTATTAGGATTAAGATCAGGTTGTTGGGCAGTCAGCAGAATGGTAACTCGGATTTTATATTAAAAATTATAATTATTAAATTATAATTATGATACAAGACTTTGGAATTATATGAAGTAAGTATTGTAAAGCAGTTAAGTAACATTTACCTTTTAAGAGAAAAATTGTTTTAAAAAGTTAAGAAATTATTAGGGCATAGTTACATTGGTGTATTACATTGGTGTAAAATATATACGTAAGTATGACGTTAAACTAATGAAAATGAAACAATTTTATAGGTCTAAAGGATGATAAGACATATGAATTAAGTAAAAAAATAATTAAATTAGGCACGAAATAATAGGAAAAATACTATACTAATATTATATTAGTGTTTTAATACTTTTTTTACGAGACCAAATTTAATTTATTTGATAACCCTCCTCCAAAAAAAAAAAAAAAAAAAAAAAAAAAAAAAAAAAAAAAAAAAAAAAAAAAAAA
>KZ807000.1:792390-807934 GCA_000696205.2 Oncopeltus fasciatus
CTTTGTAGGGAATTTTTTAAGTTGTGTATGTATATATTTTTTAATATTAATTAATATTGTACATTATTATTATATTAGTACACATTTATTATATACTTTGAGAGCACATTGCAAGATACACGCTGAGTAGGATCTAATTTCTATATAAAAAAAGTATTTTATGTACAAATACGATTTCTTAAGTTTATAGATACAATTGCAATATTGCAGAGTTTCAAAACTCTTAAATAGCTCCAATACTTACAATTTTTCTGATATATAGTACATAAATATTTATCAGAAAATTGTAAGTATTGACCTATTTAAGAGTTTTAAAACACTGTAATCTTGCAATTGTATCTAAAAAACTTAAAAAATCGTACTTGTACATAAAATGCTAATACTATTTTATATAATTTCACTATTTTTTCTTTTAATTTCCTTTGTTTTGGGGAAATTGATCATCTATAGATTAGTCTGCGTGTGATTTGTCTGCTCTGATAATTTTTTTTTTCAATAACTACTCTCATAGAGTTTTAAATTTTTCGTTGAGTTGTTAATTTAATTATTGAGTATCTAATTTTATTGGTGAATGCATTTTTAGTCTGCATTATTTTTCGAATGGTCCCCATGTTTCGTGCCATTATACCCATATGGGGCGAATTGTACTTTGTTTCGTAGCTTTTAACCTTAGAATTCGGGTCTATTATTTGTCATTCTTATTTTTCGAATGTGTGTTGTTCATTCACTGCCTGGGACTGTCGGCTTTTGGGTCCATAGGACAAGTTAAATTAAACTGTTACTGAATTCCAGTCAGTTATCTGAAATTGTTTATGATGTGTAAAGAATTTATTTAATCAGTTTATCGTCTCAACTCCTCGTACTGCTGGTTTGGTATGTAAGTTTCTTCCTATTTTGAAAAGGATGAAATTGTAATGAAAAATTGTTGCATTTCCAACAGTTTTTTTTATTTTTTGTTTTATTCAAATTGGGAAATTTGATCTATTTCCCGCCAGTGAAATATACAATGGTGACTTTTATGATGTACTATCATATTTAGTCCCTAAACATATGTCATAATGATCCTTATAGGTTTCTATCGACTCTTTTATTTTTTTTTGAATGCTTGGTCAGTTGTCTTTGAACCTGTCATAGTTTTGTCTTTAGGGTTAATTTTGCCAGTGTTCTATAATACACTGTGTGTAATGTAACTTATCTCAATGATCTACAAAATATCCAACACAAACATCTCACTCTAATTACGAATATATAACTCTCAGTTTTATCAGATGAGTAATATATCTAATTTTAAAATATAATTACGATGAAATCCTTTGTTTCGTAATGTTCATTTTAATTTGCTTCTTTTTTAATTTCATTTCGAAAATTCTTAGGTTTTCTTTTTTCTGCTCAGAGTTTTTTTTTATAAGGTAAAGTATACTACAAAGGGATCGTCAAATACTCTTCCCGCAGGATTTGCATCTGCTGGTTTGATTTGGAACATGGGCTAGTCGGGAGAATGGTGGAACCATACTGGACTCTGGACTCCTCCTTCTACAGTCACACCGAAACCATCATTTTTTTTTTTATTACGGCAAGCAATTAACTAATCCTACCGACGATGTATATATATATTTTTTTTGGCGAAGTTTGTTTAATTGAAGCATAGATAATAAAAAGAATACGCACTAATGACCCTTTTAGTCGATGCGCCCCCCTCCAAAAAAAAAAAAAAATTAAAATCAATAAATGCTTGATATATTTTGACCAGGATAAAATGTAGTGGCGAAATACAATTTAAAATCATAAAAAAAAATTATTATTTTTCCCCAACACTCCTCCAATTCTGTCGGTTCATCAAAGAGAAAAATTAATTAAAGCATTGTTGAAGTCGAGGGAGGCATGATAAACATGAAAAGAGAGGTAATGCTGTTTCTTTTTCACTTTAAATAATTAAAGTAACAATGGCTTTAAATGACTTTTCATCACATAAATAATAACAGACATATACGTGTGTGTGTGTATATATATATACATGTACATATAATCTAAATTGATGTATTAATATGGCAGTGTATTTTATTGCAAATGTTCCATATTCCATATTCTTTCTGAGGGAGGAAAGGGTTTAAATATCGCATTAAATGGATATCCCTGCTGATGGAATTCATTCCAACAACAGAATTAGCTTTTAAAAGCAGACGCATTAAATAAAATTACTGGCAAAATTCATAACATTACACCTGTCTTTCATCCTACTCTCTCTCTTATCTTGTTTTAAATATTTCCCATTCGATTATACAACAAAATCGTTATTTATTAGTGGAATTTAATTAATTCAAAATAATTTTACTTTTAAAAGGTGTTACATGAGTTGAGGGCAATACGGTTTGTAATGCTTATTTCTATACTCAAATAACACATTTTATTTACTTAAACAAAGTTAAGTACCAGTTTTCTCTTCTAGACAAATGCTACCTATATTGAGAATGGGAAAACTTTCCCGTTTATTCCTGCGTTAAGTTCTTTTTTTGTAACATAAATTTAAACTGTCCTATTCTGATTTATGTCTAAAATAATAATTAAGATATGATGTATTAAATGATTTAACAAAAACAACAATTTATTTTTTCATGAATAGAAATTTTATTCTCTGTTCCCTTCTACTTCAATACAAGAATACAGTAAAAAAAAAAAAAAAATTTAGGAATTAAAGAAGTACACTAAAACTAAAATTAATTACATGTACGTATGAAAATAATAGCTGTGTAGTTCAAATTTTAGCTAATAGTGAAATATGGGTATCTGACTTGGGACAGCAGACATTTTTAGTAGTAATTTATTACTGATTCATGAAAAAGTAATTAGTGTGAAGTGGGGTTATGCATTTATTTGTTTTCTCGATTTTATATGTTTATTATCAATAATAAAATAAAAATCCAAGCATAATTTAACCCCACCATTATCAAATGGAGAAAGAAATTATTCCGACATTTATACTCTTGAATAGAATTGAGATATTCGTATGTGGAATAGATAAAGGAATTATCAAAATATTTATAAATACCTATTTTATGATCCTACTTTAAAGTGTAACAATTAGAGCTAAACAAAGGGTCGTATGATCCTTAGCTTTACATATATAAACATACAAATGATTTTACTGTAGAGGGATGTTTTCGTGGAGTGACCGGTCTCAGACGGTGGTTAGAGTCATTATCAAAGGTAATCTGAAATATATTTTGAATGTGTGAATAATTGGAAAAATAAGATAGCAATTAGTGATCTGATAAGAAAATCTAGATCGTATGTCTGGTGATGAATGGTGCAAGACCCTTGATTTTCCGTAGAAAGGTAATTGCTAACTGAAATATTGTAGGGGGGGGGGGGCAGAAAATTTGATAATCTGGGCTCGTCGTGGGGTCCATGATGTAGCTGGGTTTTTTTTTGTTTTTTGTTTTTCTTTCTTAGCGATTCGCAAAGATAAATTGCTATTGAAAATGTTCTAAAAAAAAAAAAAAAAAAAAAAAAATTATCGCTAAATTATAAAATGTGAGTATGTCTTTCAACAGTTAGCAGGCTACAGTTGTCAGTTTTTCATAAAGTAATCAAAGTTGTAGCGGTTAAATACATAAAAAAAGGACAACTTTTGAGCAAATTGAGCAAATATGAACCAATAGGATTGGGGGAACGTCTGCAATATCAAGCGTCTTTTGCGTTCGATATAGCTTATGTAACATTTAGTTTCGAATAATATATAAAGTAGTGAAATATTTAGATTAATGAAAAAAAATATTTGTTTCTTAACAAAATTTATATTTTCAGAATTAGACAGGGACATTGAACAATTAAGAGTGAGGGTTTGCCAAACTGTAAATTTGTAACTTTACGGCTCAGAAGCCACAATAAGATATTCTTCTCAATAATTATTTGCTTATCGCTTTTCATGGTCTTTCATTAGAAGAATAGGTTCGTTGGAGAGCGACATCAGACAAATGAGAGTATAAAGAGTGTTTTCGATGAAACGGTCATAATATTTAGCTTAGAGCATTGTAACTAAAAACATTTTTCCTTTACTGATAAAACATGCATTCTATGAGTTTAGGGGATTACAAAACAAGAGAATTTTAAATAAAATATTCATCAATTACAATACTGAAGTATTCGTTCAGTTTGCGCAGCACCTGCGTGACGAACTCTTTTTTAAAATTATTTTTTAACTAATTAAAAAGCCTTCACAGTAGCAAATAAGATGAGTCCAATGTCACCATCCCTATATAGTGCCTACCTAAATGGGATTTATAGTTTTTAAATGGAAAAAATAAGGCGAGAACAACTTATATATAATATTTTAATAATCGGTTCAGCTTCCTGAAAATATTTATTGCTGAATATATTTTATTTTATGAACAATATAATATAGTTAGAAATATCATTTATTCTCCAATACATACGATACAAAACAGCATAAGCAGATATTTCAAAAGTTTCGATTTGAATGTGATTTTTTGGTTTTCTAATATCTATTTCAACATGATATGAAAATTATTCTAAACAAGCATTATTTAATAGCTTTCAAGAAGTCCTCATATTTTATTTTTCAAATCAAGACTGACCAAAAAAAAATCATTTAATTGATGAAGAAAAGGGATCCAGACTCAGTAGGCAAAACAAAAAATAAAAAATATCATAACAACATACATGGCCACTGACAAAACAAATAAAAAGAATCCCATTCGCCCGGCTGGACGAGGCAACGAAATGACAAAAGGTCGAGCGATACATTAATCAGTGGATACATAATACAGGGAATACATAAATTCGTTTTGTGTTGCGGTTGCTAGGGGTGGTTTTCGGGTTGTGCCCAGTGCACACATAAAACACCCTCGTTTATGGGGAACTCGTTCTGAGGCACCGAACGCTTTTTTCCCAGCGGTCGGCAGCCATAATTCGCGAGGCTGTCTGTCCAAGCGGCGCGCAGCGGTCATTAGCTAAGTGTGAATTATATAGCCATTAGAGGATATATCAGCCGATGGAGACCATAGCTCAACCCTTATTTGGCTTCGGAGGATGGATCCCATCCGTCATCTCATTTCAAGGGGATTAGAAGAAATGGAAGGAGCATGACTAAAATGGTCACGAAAATACATTGTAGATACTCCAGCCAGTTTCCTCCTAGGAAATATATAGCATCGAATAACCAACAACACTTAAATAATTATATGTTATTTAAAATAAATAGCCAAATATTTATTATGAAATAACCAAATAGAAACCATATAAACATCGCCGAATTAAAAAATTTTAAAGTTTAGATACATATTCGCACGCACACACAAAAAATTACTGGAAAAAACCCTGCTAATTATCTTGCAAGAGTTTATAATCTTAAATATTTATTAGATTTTTTGTTATCATAAAAATCTCGATATTATAATATTACACACAAGTTTCTGAAAAAATAAAACTAAGAATGATTTTTAAAACCAACTTCTCAAGCAATACGATGGAATAATAGCAGGTTAGGACTTTAAATGTTTAGGTCGTTTACAATATTATATTTTCTATAAGGAAAATGACATAAAAACTACATTTGCTTTGACATCATTAAATGGATATCCCTGCTGATGGAATTCATTCCAACAACAGAATTAGCTTTTAAAAGCAGACGCATTAAATAAAATTACTGGCAAAATTCATAACATTACACCTGTCTTTCATCCTACTCTCTCTCTTATCTTGTTTTAAATATTTCCCATTCGATTATACAACAAAATCGTTATTTATTAGTGGAATTTAATTAATTCAAAATAATTTTACTTTTAAAAGGTGTTACATGAGTTGAGGGCAATACGGTTTGTAATGCTTATTTCTATACTCAAATAACACATTTTATTTACTTAAACAAAGTTAAGTACCAGTTTTCTCTTCTAGACAAATGCTACCTATATTGAGAATGGGAAAACTTTCCCGTTTATTCCTGCGTTAAGTTCTTTTTTTGTAACATAAATTTAAACTGTCCTATTCTGATTTATGTCTAAAATAATAATTAAGATATGATGTATTAAATGATTTAACAAAAACAACAATTTATTTTTTCATGAATAGAAATTTTNTATATTTTTTTCGAATATTTGAAGGCCAAAACTTCTTCTTGCTCTATCTCCTTGGCTACTTATATCGTGGGCGGCAAATCGGAGGTAAAAAAAGAAAAAAGATTCTAATTATATAATTTCTCTAAGGAAAATCTTAAATAAACTTATACTGCACTTTGATTAAAATGAATGTAAATAACTTAATTTATTAGGTGGTATAACAAATTAAAAACTATGTTTCTTCCCCAAAACTATTTTAATTTTAGCTCTTGCATTTTATACAATAATTAGAATTATTTAAGAACTATTCTCAATTAATATTTAAAAAAAAGAAAAAGGTCCTGATTATGGCTCGTTAGGACATAAAAGCAAGAGACAAAATTAAAATAACATCTTATTAGTTTATCATTAGATAGAAACACATAATCCTGCATTGTCTCATATGAACATTATGAATCTCATATGAATATTAGACAGAAAATGAGGATTTGTTTCTCTGTCAGTATATCATATGAATATATGAGCATCATGATTGAAAACTAAATAAAGAATGCTAATAAAATTTCCTTGTAGCATTCGATGCCACAAAACAAATTTATTTATAAATATTACATTCAATTAACGTACCTCTAGTGCTAATTTGATATAATTACTCTACATTACTTTCTTTGGAATTAATCCCACTTTTAAATTAGAATTATAAATTATAAATATGAATCATTATTTCATTCTTAATCAAATCATATCACGTTTTGATATATTTTTTTGTTATTCCTTAATCTAATATTTTATCTTTTTATTGACTTAGCAAAAGGTTAATTTCTCAAAATAGATAATAAAAAAAAATTTTTTTTAATGAATGCAGTTTTTGTGACAAGTGAAACTAAAAAACATTTATACCGTAGAAAAATCTTACCAATAGGAGTAGATCTCAAGTGTGTGTGAAATTCGCTAACTGATGTAGAGGGGGTAATATTAAGTTTAAAGCAATTAGGTCTGCTTATGATTAAAATAAAAGCTTTAGTTTTATTTGAAGAAAATGGCCAGATAATATTAAAACACTATTACTTTACTTAAAACTCGTCTAACACGCCTCTTCGGGAACCAAATATATACTTTTGTAAGAAACACAACACATTTACTGAATAAAATTGGAACCTTTGTCCATCAGGGCTGGCAACACTCAGAACTGTCTAGAAGGGAAGGTTGCAGAAAGGTTATTGTGTAATCGATATGTAATCCATATGTTGAGCAACAGAAAATAAGCCGTGATCAATAAAAAGTATATAAATTTAATATATATATTCGTTTACAATAATTAAAATCAATTATTCTGAAATTAAAAGTATATATATATATATATATTCTTAAAATGTTGATCATTGAGTAAATGATAGGTCAAAATATATAGGTTACTTTGTGGCGAAAGGTGCCAATTTTATTCTGTAAATACTGTTGTTTTTTTTATTTTGTTTTTTTACAAAATAATATAATAATCACCTCAAGTGGCGAAACAAAGTGATAGAAAAAATAATAGTGTTTTTATATTCCTGTACACCTAAATACTTACAATTAAATATTAGTTACGAAAGAAGGTCAGCAGCAATAAACTCTTATGTTTTAAGAGTTACCCAGTGCAATTTAAAAACAGAAAGGATAGTTTTTACTTGAACATAAATATTTAACGTTAAGGACTAAAAAGCAAGATTCGTTGTTTTTCATTAATACAGTTGAGTCTTGAAGATTGTCGATCGGAGAGAAATTGAACGACACAAAAAAATTATGCTAAACCTTTATTGATATATTTTGAAGCCATTCTTGGGAGTTTACAGAATTGAATGTTCAAATACTAAAAGTCAANAAATATACTTTCCTAAATCTAGACCAGTCATCTTTAAAAACAACAAAGTATTTAAATTCAATTTTAGATGCTACAAATGGACCACATACATCTGAGTGTATCAACTGTCCTGTATTTTTAGCTATTTTCCTTTTACCAAATTTTAACATATGAACCTCTCCATTAATGCATCCATTGCACAATTTACCGTCAAGTGATATTTATTCCTATAAGCCTTTTGACTATATAATGAGGAATATTTAAATTGAGAGTTTTTGACCGTAGAGATTATTAGTAGATGTTTTTTTGTTGGTGTTGTTGTACTTTTTCTTATTATCTGCTTCATTTCAGCAGCCCTCAGTCAGTAAAAAAATAGTTTCAGGTGACAATACATTCACTCTCGTCTTAACAGTAGCCCTGAAGATGATATTTTTTTTTTAATTGTATATTTTTTTTATCAATCTTGACCGAACCCCAACAAATTCACAACTAATACTCTCCACAGTCAAAACCCCTACATTTGCTTTGAATGGATTTTTAAAACACTTGCCAATAGGAACAAGCCCAGTTCCCAGGAAGGAACAAGCCCAGGGCAACTGGGTACTACATGTAATGTAGCTACATTCTTAGGAATTCCCCAATACATAGATTTTGGACAATTCTGTGAGGGGGGGGGGGGCACACACAGATAAACCACAAGCTTTTCCGTAACCTATTTTCGATAAATTTGTTGGTGGAAGTACGACATACAAACTTTTCCACTAACGCGACTCCTGCATTCTTCATACGCCGACCATCCAAAAAAAAACACAGTACTGGGCATAGATCACTCCCTCAGAATAGAGAAGAGTACGCACATTAAAAACGAGCTCTCTCATTGTAAATCAATGCTTTAAGCGCAACAGCGCATAGTTGATGGAAAAGTTATAAACTGGAAGAACTCTGGAGGATATAAAACTTTTTGCAGGCCTGGAAATCGACGTAAGTGCAGACTCGATTTTCCCTCCAACGTTTACGAGTACTGCTAACACTGGTTGCTAATTAGAGTAATTCCAATGATCAAAAGGGCGGGCATCTTGAGAGTTCTGTTCTCAATTTATTTTCTAAAGTAAAAATTATATTTCGTTACAGATATAGATTGTGCAAGGTGAGGAATTAATTTTTTCTGAACCTTTAATTACACATTTAAAAACAAATTATGAAACTATATGTGTTAACATCGCTTTTAATTCGTTTGACATTAAAAAATATGCTTTTAATATTTAATTCAAAATAAGTTATTTACTTAAAATATGAATCAATATTTTAAGAATGTAGTTCTTCAATTAAAAAAAATTGAATAATTTATTTTGGTGATATAAACTCATAATAGGAATATAAATAAATATGTGTAATATTAAAATATACTGAATGAAAAAATTAAATAGAGATGTACAATGATAAAAGAAAGAAACTAGTTACTAGAATGAGGGTCTTAGTCATGAATATAGTCCCCTCTTGTCTTCATGATAGCCTTGAGGATGGCTTACAATGTAAGCCGAAACGTAGGCAGAAAATTTTAAAAATACACATTTTTTTAAATTGTATTTTTTGAATATACCTTGACCGAACCCCAATTAATAGTTATCTACTAATAATCTCTAATGCCAAAAACTCTTCATTTGAAATAGAAAGTAACGTTCCGAATGATTTTATGCTTTGCATGTCACCTATGATTAACCATGATCTATATTTTAAATGATACATAAATGCGTTATGAAGGGATAATTCAGAGACAGGAACACAGTACTCCACGACCAACACTTTTTAATAACTCACATACATAGATAACTACATAAAATGAGGTTACGTTGCCTCCTAGATGTTTTATAATACAAAAAGTTTTAAATTAAAATAATGTATGATATACATAACATATTATGTACTTCAACACCTTCCTTCATTGTTTAATCAAAAAACTTTCACCGTCTATCTAACAAACGCAAAGTTCCAGTTCTTCATTGATCTTCTTTAGTCGAGGACTGTGAAGGGGCTTAGTAAAACTATCGGCTGTTTGCTCTTGAGTTACAACTCTTCTTATCTTGAGTGTAGTAGTTAATTCTTGAAATATTAAATCACGGGATCTTATGAGCTCATTATGGGACTGAACTCTATATATATTGTCTCCATCATATCCCAATAGGATTCCTTCTTTTTCCTTCTTGTCAAATTTTTTTCTTTTAATCTTGGGAACATGCACGCAACATTTAGATCCAATTATTCAGAGATGTTTAATATAAGGTATTTTCCCAGTCCATAGTTCAAAGAGTGATTTTCCTTTAATGGAGGACACACCAGTTCGATTTAGAATGTAAGCAGCTGAATTATCATTTCAGCCTATAATTCTTTACGCAATGATTCTTTTCCAGAATGAATAGGGTCTCCTGCAGCTTCAACCAACGTTCTATTCTTTATTTCTGCACAGCCATTTTGTTCTGGAGTATATGGCATTGTGTATTTTACCTCAATGCCATGTGATCTTAAGATACTTCACTTTCATTCTAAGTTCTCCTTAAGATACCGCACTCTTTCATTGTTAAATACCCCACCATTATCTTTTAATTTTGATAACTCTGATTTTATGGTATGTCCCGTTACTTTGGTTTCCATAAGGAAAATTTTTAATTTCTCAGATACTTCATCTCATGTTTTCATGAAATATACTTTCCTAAATCTAGACCAGTCATCTTTAAAAACAACAAAGTATTTAAATTCAATTTTAGATGCTACAAATGGACCACATACATCTGAGTGTATCAACTGTCCTGTATTTTTAGCTATTTTCCTTTTACCAAATTTTAACATATGAACCTCTCCATTAATGCATCCATTGCACAATTTACCGTCAAGTGGAACATCAATATTTAATTTCCTTTTAATGATATATTTAATGTGACGTTTATGTTGATGAGCTATTCTTTCATGATAACGCTGGAGTAAATCATGTTTATTGAATGAGATGGAATGGTTACTTAAAGCTTTAGAATCTTGACCTATAGGGATAACTCTAATATTTAATTGATAAAGCCCACCAAATCTTTGTCTAGAGGCTGAAACAAGAGTTTCTTTCCCTTCAATCAGTCTACACTTGAGATTAGTAGATTCAAATATGCTTTTTTTTGGTCTCTAATCCTGAGCAGCTAGGACACAAAATAAATTTTTTGGAAATGGTAGGTACATACCATACATTAGTTAATATAAATTTCTTCAATATTCTTCCCCCCAAAAAAACTTGGATATGAATAGATCCCTGACCAATGGCTTTTATATCTGTACCATCAGCAGTTATTATCACGTGATCATTATCATTAAATTTATCATAAGTTTTAAACCAATCCAATCTATGAGTATTATGGTGTGTGGCTTCATTATTTATAAATCAAGCGTGCTTATTTGGTACTGTCTTAAGAGCATCTGAACTAACTGTCAAGGGAACAGTACCTTCACTGGAATTAGTTTGTTTACATTTGGCCTTAGCTAGTTTAGGAGGTCTACCATCGGCAATCCAAAATCTACATTTTTTAATAAAATGATCGTTTTTGTCACAGTAAGCACTTTCTATTTGGTTTTCATCAAAAGCAGTTTTATATGGTTTATTTTTATTTTTCTACCTTCTATTATTGCCTTTACATGTAAAACTTCTTCAGAAACATTTGCAATTAAATTATTTTCAAATGTGCAAAAATTTTTAGTGAAATTTTCTAAATTTTTATTCTCATCATTAATCAATCTCCAACTGTTGGTAAAAAATTTAAATGTTTCAGGTAAATTTTTCAAAACTTTAAAAATCAATAAAACATCTTTGTTACCTTCAGGTTGCTTTTCTATTTCCTGCTTAAGTTGGTTCTAATTATTTGACAGTCTTGATATAAGTCCACTGAATCTTCTCCAGGTTGTTACTTATCTTCGAAAAACTTGTTTTACAGGTCAAATCTTCTGTCTTCAGGAAACGTTTCGAAGAGTTGACACAGTCCTAACCACATATCTCTAGCAGTTTCATATCTTCGCACTTTCCCGAATATTTCTTCTGCCATATCTTCTGTTAGACAATATTAACAAAGCTTGATTGTCTGTACTTTTAAACAGAGCTAGTTCCTTTTTAAGGCTTTTTGAAACTTCGCCATCTAATGGAGTTGCCGGCAATGTCCATGACCCATCAACAATTTCTATCTCTCTCGGTATTATAGGTAAGGCCATTCGTATTTTTACTTTCCAGTTGTCCCCATTGGATTTTCCTTCCAAGTGAGTGACTTGAGGCACCGAGAATAACTTCAATTGCGATACCATCTTGAACTCAGAAATTGTTGGTTACCGCGCAGCCAAAGACAATCAAAGTTTCACGTATTATTTATTTATGGATGCGAGCAGAACCAATAACCTGTTTACGTATGATGAGCTATGATCCATATTTTAAACAATACATAAAAGCCTTATGATAGGATGTTCAGATAATTCAGAGATAGAAACTCAGTACGCCACGACTAATACTTTTTAATAACTCACATACACAGATAACAATACATGAGGTTGCGTTGCCTCCTAGATGTTTTACGATATAAAAAATTTTATATTAAAATAATGTATAATATACATAACATATTATGTACTTCAACATTGCATAAATTCAAATTAATTTATAAATATTACAGAACCTATAGAAACTACATTTCACGATAACAACAATAAATTACTCTTCCACTAAAAGATAAAATAATTTGAAATAAATAAAGTTTAATTAAACATTAATTAACTACAAAATAAAGAAATTCCATTTGGACAGAGGATTATATTAATATGATTCAGAGACGTGTAATACCGCAGAGAGAGATAGAGAGAGAGGGTAGGAGAGAGAGAGAGAGAGAGAGAGAGAGAGAGAGAGAGAGAGAGAGAGAGAGAGGAGAGGGAGAGAGAGAGAGAGGGGAGAGAGAGTGAGTTTAATTAAACATTAATTAACTACAAAATAAAGAAATTCCATTTGGACAGAGGATTATATTAATATGATTCAGAGACGTGTAATACCGCAGAGAGAGATAGAGAGAGAGAGAGAGAGAGAGAGAGAGAGAGAGTGAGAGAGAGAGAGAGAGAGAGAAAGGATAGCGGGAGAGGGAGAGAGAGAGAGAGAGAGCCATTCGTACAGCGACCCAGGCTTAATTGAGGAGCATGGACCAACTCAAAAAATAATTAACTTTTATTTTACATAATAAATTGCTGATACAAATGGATTTCATTGTAATTAAAAATTTCCAAATCGTTCTTTCAGAAAGATCCTTCACTAATCCAGATGGAATGGGACAAACTTGGAGAGCTCTTTTTAAATTATTTCCCAGAGTGCAATAACAGCTATCATTTCAGAACCACTATCACAGAAGAGTAGGAAGCAGTCATAACGTCCACTCTACATATTTCTAGGCAATTATTCGAGCTCAGATTGTTATTTAAAGATAAAATTAAATGCTTGAGATGCATAAGTTCTTAAGAGCCGAATACAGAAATACAAAAATTACTTTTTAGTTGATTTCTCTGACCTTTTAGTAGCTATTATTGATTCCATGACGTTGGCACTATTACTAACAGCTATTAAATTGGTTCCAAATCACGGCGACTTATAAGGGTCTTAACTAATCCTACTTTGGAGGAGCAAAAATTATGATCCATTAGTATATATATATATATATATATATATATATATATATATATATATATATATATATATATATATATATATATATATATATATATATATATATATATATATATATATATATATATATATATATATATATATATATATATATATATATATAGGGATTCATAAGAAATTTTGGTTCGTTAATGGCAGAAATTGATCTGTGGGAAAATTAGGGTTTTTATAGAAATTATGATTTAAAATCTTAATATTTTCGTTATGAAAAGAAAATGTAAAACAAAATAGGTGTAAAATGTAATAGTAATACATTTATAGTCGATAATGTTTTTTCAATAAATTCATATGAAGAAATATGTTTAACAATTTAATTTCGATTGTCCGGTGGGGCCTATTATTTATATAATATTGAAAACAATATTTGGTATTTAATATTTATTAGTAATACATGCGAAGGTATCACAAGTTTTTAAACGACAACAACTAGTCAACCCTCACATCGCTAAAATAAAAACTCAACCCTATAACCCAGTATACAAACATATCTTCTAGCCAGAAAATATACGTTTACCTGAGTACAGACCATGAAATCCAGCTCTTTCAGCCATTAGACAAAAACAAATAATTACGCGCTTAAGACCACTGGCAATCGATGCGAAAAAAAAGGGTGAGAGCAATGATTGTACAATAGAGACCTTCCATGTAACATACAACAACTTATTATTAATTTGAGCTTGATTTTATAAAAAAGAAAATATTTATTATCCTCGACAAATATTTTTCAATTCTAAGACTATGGAGCTATTTGTACTGACGGCTCAAAGATTAACGGGAATATTGGATTCTCTGTAGCAAATAATGACACAGAAAAACAATATAAACTACCTCAGTACATTACAATCTCATGGCAGAACACTCTTAGATTATAAACAATTAATGAGAGGGAATAGAATATAAAAAACTATGGTGTAATGGTTAAGCACGCCGGCCCGGATAGCAGGAGATCCAGGTTCGATTCCTGGCTAGGACAGATAGTTTTTATATTCTGTTCCCTCTCATTAATTGTTTAAAATTTACGTGGGATAAAATACCACAACCAAATAAAATATTTACTCTTGGATTATATTATATACAGTCTTGGAGGATAGATTATTTACTGTAATCGATGGCAAATATGAAAAAACTAATATGCACTGACTCTGTCTGCTCTAGAAATAATTAAAAAACCAAGACTCATAGGTACCTTGTTATAATTCAAGCCCACAATAACACAGTAAGACTCATTTGGGTACCATCTCACAGAGGAATCCCAGGAAACGAAGAAGGGAATACGAATAAGCCTCCATTACGAATCTAAGATACACATGGTTAAAAGAAGATCCATGAAGAGTTAGGAATAAATGTGCCGCCAACTAATAAAGTAAGAAGCAGCAAACCAACCCTAAAGAAGGGAATCAGCACAAAGAGAGTCAAACGAAGGGAGGGAATAGTGATAACAAGGCTGAGGGTAGGTCAAACTGACGTCACTCATATGCGTACCTCACAACTGAAGAACCACAACCTGTATGTGGTGACTGTGAGAGCCCTCTGACGACACAGCACAGAACGTGTTGAAGAATTCCCGACAGTTCAAAGAAATCTTGGTTTCCTTCGCAGTGCAGCAAAGTTAATGAATGACACAACATATGCTGTAGATGCTTTCATACAACTCAGACAAGAAATATTTATTTATGATAAAATATAGCGACTAGACTTGGGAACAACCCCTCTACAGTGGATGGGCTGTTAAAATTTCTTAAAAAAGCAGGATTAGCCCGGAAAATCTAAATTAAAGAATGAGATATTATTTATTATTTTAGTTAATAATAATTTATTTATTATAATTTATTAAATATATAATAATATTTAAATAAAAAAAATCCATTAATTTAGGTTGATATAGTGGTC
>KZ807000.1:813251-833880 GCA_000696205.2 Oncopeltus fasciatus
TTCATTTACTCTATATATATAGTGTGTGTAATATAATAAGTTAAACCTTGTTTTATAAAAATTATTACTTTATGTTTAATACTAAATTTAGGCACAATGCTTATTAAGGAAAATATTAAAAATTATATTATATAAGTCTAGCTGTCCCAGATTTATTTTATTCCCCCTCAATAATTGTTTAAAATTTACGTGGGATAATACACCACAACTAAATTAATATTTATAAATGAAAATTAAAAAAGTAAATATCGAGAGTCAATAAATAGCTAGATAATGTCAGCTCCTTCAAGCAAAGATGATGTATCCGTCTTTCTCGCGGGTTAGGCTCTCGCTAGTGTGTTGGGAATTTAGTAAGTTATCTAGCTCTCCCGGTGGTGCAATGGTTAGCATACCAACCCGAAAAGCAGGTAACCCAGGTTCGAGTCCTAGCTGGGACAGATAGATTTCTTTATTCTATTTCCTCCCATTAATTGTTTAAAATTAAAGTGGGATAATAAACCACAACTAAATTAATGTTTATAAATTATAATTAAAAAAGTATATAACGAGAGTCGATAAATAGCTAGACAATGTCAGCTCTTCGAGCATTAAACGATGTATTCGTCTTTCTCGTGGGTTAGGCTCTCGCTAGTGTGTTGAGAATTTGATAAGTTATCTAACTCGTTCCGGTGTTGTAATGGAATCATACCGGCCCGGAAAGCAGGAGATCCAGGTTCGAGTCCTAGCTAAGACAGAAAGCTTTTTTATTCCATTCCCTCGCATTAATTGTTTATATAATATAAGATTATAAAAGGTGGATGGGCCTCCTTATTTTAAATATAGAAAACTAAGAAATTTAGGCTTTTTATTATTAGTATAAAAGTGTATGCATTGTTTTATTCAAGTCACACAAGAAGGGGTTATAAGTCAAAATTGTCGACATTTTTGTCATGTTTATTTTTCACATAAATTTTAAGAACTTAATTAATGGGAAACTATTTTATACTCTATTAGGACTATAACATATATAATGCATGTATATTTAATTTAAGCTTTTAATAAGGTAAGTATTAAGTATAATTAAGCATTTAAGCTATAGTTTTAAGATTGTTTCCTGTCATACATTCCAGAATGAACCCGACGATCATTGGTCGGAACAGAAGCGAATGCGACATTCATTCTAATCTATCATTAATCTATCTTAAACAAAATATGACAAATCTGTATAGTTTACGCAGCTCTTGCGCCAAAGATTTAACTTTTTTTTTTAAATGTTGTTCCCATTATTAAAAAAAAAAAGAAAGAAAAAGAAAGCTAAATTAAGTAAAGTATTTCAAAAGAAAGGGGGGTGGGGGCGACTATTATAACAGCTTAATTATAATCGTCAAAACCAGTCTACTCTAATGAAAAATGGTATATATATGTATATACATATACTAAAACCAGGTTTGACGATGGTAGCAGAAAGAAAAAATAATTAATAGCGACTCAGGTCATTTAGATATGACATTTTCATTGCTATCCCAGTTTGGATCTCATTTAGCCCTCAGAAAAATTAATTAAATTAGCTTTTTTTTTTTTTTTAAAAAAAAGAAAGGTTTTTAAATGGAGAATTTAAATTCATTATATTTCACTGGAAGCTAAAAATCCAGGAGGGCATACATTCCTAATATGTTTTAAAATTGATTTTCCCTAAGCAGGTACTGCGGTAACTTAGCAGGATTCTCGTTAAAGATGGACATTGATAAGAGTAAATGATTCATTTTAAAAGCAGAAGATAGCAATAAACGCAAAAAAAAAAAGAAAAAAAAAAGTAAAAGATTGCGTAAACAGGCTCAATCTGGAAACTCGAAATCTTTAAGTACACTAAGACTTTTGTACATGGTGTACTTAATGATTTTTACCGATTTTCCATTGGAGAAAGTAGAAATATCGACTCAAAACGTATATATATATAATATATATATTAGAGAGAGTTATAAATATCTTCCTCATTATTATCCCTAAGATAAAATTAGGACATAGGAATAGCTGCAAAATGTAGTTTTATAACATATATTCTGTAACATTTTCATTTTTAAAAGCGCAGGTTATGTAAGACATGTTAAAATGTGAATTGATGAGTTAGACGCCCTCTTTTTTCTAAAATATATATTATGTCGCGTTCCGTGTCATTTAAATTCCCCAGTGAAATCCCCAGCATCGAAGTTAATAAATATATTTTAACTTTCACCTTCACATAAATCTCCAATCATGCTGTTGCAATTTTCACATAATACAAATAAATAAATAAAACCTAGGATACTCAAGTACTGTTTAGAGTAAGCAGATTTTCCATATTTAAGTAAAGTAAAATTAGAGTAAATAAAAACTTAAATCTCAGGCCACCTGGCAGAGAGTGGTTGGGGTGGGGGCAGTGCAACCTTTGCGCAATAATTTTAATTTTTATCTATTTTATTTGTTTTTTAAACATTTTAACGAAAATATTTCAAAATACATATTATTTTTTCACTGTTTCAAAACTTAGGGAGCCCAATAAACTGTGGAAAATAAATTGTTAAAAATATTCCTTAACATGTTTTTTGTTGTTGTTTGTGGTTTAGAGGCGCTCAACGACTATGGTTATCAGCGCCTGTTATTTTTAATTTATTTTATTTTATTTTATTTTTTATTTGTTATTTATTTATTTTTTTTTTTTTTCTAAATAATCTCTATAGTAATCCTTATTTGCTGGAGATCACATGATCTCATGATGAGTAGCCCAAGCAAGAGTAGTCAGGGGACTACGCCAACACGCCCAGGCCCCCGACCCGCCCCAGGACAGGCCGCGGCGCCCCCCGGTCCCAGCTCTCCAGCGCTGCCTTAGGAGGCCCACATCTAGGTGGCTGGTTGTCTGGCCTGGGGTTGAGGGTGTGACTGGTGGTGCCAGGCCGACCACACCCTCCAGGCCTACTTGTAGTGAGACCAGGTGGGGCACCAAGACCCACCCGAAACGAGGCCGACGAAGCCCTCCAAGCGTTTTAACATGTTTTTTTTTTTTCATTTATTTTTTTAAAATGTATAAAATAAATTTATCTTGATGGATATGTGATATAAAATATCCGACGTAGGAACTATGTAGTCTAAGCAGATTTCCTATGTAACACTGGTGGTGGGATATAAATAAGACTAAATTATGAAATTTAAATAATAAAAAAACAGCACAGACTGTAAAGATATGATAGCTAAAGTTGGCTCTAGACTATCCGGGAAGGTAGAGTGGGGGAAGTCCACACCTAGCCTAGCAATTTCTTCCTCATCAAGCGTTTTTCGAAAAACTCACAACTAACATAAACGTTAGAAAATTATAATTTACTCCTAGATTAGGTTCGCATACTTTTTCTTAACTCTAGTAAGACAGAAAATAATACAATTAGAAATTTTTATCTGAATTTAAATCCCCTTACTCATTTTATTTTTTAAAAAATGTATGATTTTAAGGGTTTGGAATGAAAAACTTAGACATTTAATTTGATTGCTATATTTTGAACATTTGTGGTCAGGCTACAATTTAATCGAATTAAATTTTAAAATAAATTTTCCAAAACCTGTGAAATAAGTGTATCAACTCAAATAGCTGGATTTCCTTAAGGGAATTCTGCTAAAAAGAGAAATTGGAAAGGATTATGCAAATTAAAGCAAGAAAATTTTTCATATATTCAACAGGAAATTTATTTTATAGATATTTTTTTTTGTGGTAATTAATCCCATGTAAATTTTACTAATTTTTAGTGTAAGGGAACATAATAAAAAATCTAACTGTCCCAGCCAGGACTCGAACCTGGATTTTCTGCTATCCGGGCTGGTGCATTTACCACTTATGCTACCGAGATTTACTTTAAAATTTTTAATTTTATGAATATTATTTTTTTGTGTTATATAATCCCACGTAAATTTTAACAATTTTTAGTGTTTTAGATGTATTCGTCGTGCATACACCGGCACGGGTAACAGGAGATCCAGGTTCGAGTCCTGGCTGGGACAGTTAGAATTTTTATTCTTTTCCCATGCACTAAAAATTAATGAAATTTATTTTATTTCATTGACAGCGAAAAATTTGTTGAATTAAGAAACTAATTACTAGAAGAGGTAGTTCGTCGATTGATGGTTATTGACGATTCCCAGGGTCCATCTGTACTATCGAAACCAAACTTGCACTCTGAAGCAATTACACGTATTCGAAACGCGGCGAACCACTATCAGATTAAAAAAAAAACAACTTGATTACAAATTTACTAATAAGTCTTTTGAAGGAAATTACCTCAGCCCCTGGGAAGGCAGATACGGCACCTTCATTAGGGAGTGCGGTGAGGTAGGGGTAAGTACCGCCCGGTTAGTTAATAGCAGATAATGCCGAACATGTGTTCTAGGGGGGTAATGACACCTCTCTGAGTTAAACAGCGTAATTGCAAGAGAACCGTCCTGACGACGAGTATGTTGTATAGAAACATTGCCTCTAGTAGCAGAGCCATATATTGTTCTGAGCAATGGCGGACAACAAACGTCACCTCTCTGAGGTAAACAGCGTAATAGCAAGAGGCCCAACCTGGCGACGAGTATGTTGTAGAGAAACATTGTCTCTAGTAGCAGAGCCATATATTGTTCTGAGCAATGGCGGACAACAAACGACACCTCTCTGAGGTAAACAGCGTAATTGCATGAGGCCTAACCTGGCGACGAGTATGTTGTAGAGAAACGTTGTCTCTAGTAGCAGAGCCATATATTGTTCTGAGCAATGGCGGACAACAAACGACACCTCTCTGAGATAAACAGCGTAATTGCAAGAGGCCTATCTTGGCGACGAGTATGTTGTAGAGAAACATTGTCTCTAGTAGCAGAGACATACATTGTTCTGAGCAATGGCGGACAACAAACGTCACCTCTCTGAGATAAACAGCGTAATTGCAAGAGGCCTATCTTGGCGACGAGTATGTTGTAGAGAAACATTGTCTCTAGTAGCAGAGCCATATATTGTTCTGAGCCTCTAGTAGCAGAGCCATATATTGTTCTGAGATATATTGTTCTGAGCAATGGCGGACAACAAACGTCACCTCTCTGAGGTAAACAGCGTAATAGCAAGAGGCCCAACCTGGCGACGAGTATGTTGTAGAGAAACATTGTCTCTAGTAGCAGAGCCATACATTGTTCTGAGCAATGGCGGACAACAAACGTCACCTCTCTGAGTTAAACAGCGTAATTGCAAGAGGCCCAACCTGGCCACGAGTATGTTTTAGAGAAACATTGCCTCTAGTAGCAGAGCCATATATTGTTCTGAGCAATGGCGGACACAAACGTCACCTCTCTGAGATAAACAGCGTAATTGCAAGAGGAATATCCTGGCGTCGAGTATGTTGTAGAGAAACGTTGTCTCTAGTAGCAGAGCCTTACATTGTTCTGAGCAATGGCGGACAACCAACGTCACCTCTCTGAGACAAAGAGCGTAATTGCCAGAGGCCCAACCTGGCGACGAGTATGTTGTAGAGAAACATTGTCTCTAGTAGCAGAGCCATATATTGTTCTGAGCAATGACGGACAACATAAAATTTTATAAGGTTATAAAATAATTTTATATATAACGGCAGTAACAAGTAACTAGGCTTAGTTGTGCAGTAGCAGTTTGCATTATGGCCGCATAACATGATAATAAGAGTTCGTAGGTATAAGTTTCTGGTTATTTTGGCAAAGAGAAACACTTAGAAGAAATATGAATTCCATTGAATAGTGATTGTCCGCAACGTATGACTGTATTCAGGTGGTAAGGGCACCAAAAAGGCAATTCAATTCTGAAGGACGCTGAGTGGGAAATGAGGCCGAATATGTCGCTAAAAGAGGAAAAAATGGCTGCGGTGAGGAAAATGCATTGTGAAAAGCGGCATGTGACGTATCAAAAGATAGAAGAGACTTTACTCCTTCGTACTCTAGCAATTCACTCGATCCTGAAAGAACTCTTCGAGGTAACTCTTCGAACCTTGTTGTCTTTGGGTGCTCCAATGTCTCGAGCAGATGACATCATGTGGCTTTGCACAGAAAGACAATGAAGCTATTTGATAAGTGACTGCATCAATATGTGAATGCCATCCTGAGAGCGAACGACCATTCTGGAGACAGCTTAGTGGTCACACCTTTCGTGAACACTGCTCTTTAAAGCTTTTGTGATTAGATAAGTCATTTATTCAAATGTATGTCCATCTTTATGAAACGTGATAATTCCGCCCAGATTATACAAGTACTGCGAGACGGAATTTTCTTAGCTTATAGTAGAATATTTAAAGAAAAAAAATGAATCAGATGTAATTCAAATTATCTGTCAACATTGTTTTATAAATTGTTTCAATGTCAAATTCAAGTAAGCCCCATTGAGTTAATTTTCGTGTACCTTTCAGTATAAAATGCCTACAGCATTTAAATGAAACCCCTTTATACGGTACCAGAATTAAATTGTCATTTATTCTTTAGCAATATCCTGAATGTCTCGTCTAAAAAAAGAAAATTATCAACTTATCAGCTTATAGTACAACCACTTAGGGTCATGGAGAAAGGGGATATCTACAGGTTGCAACCCCATTCTAAACATCTACGAATCGCTCCACTGCTCAGGACATGCTTTTGTCTAAAAATTAAAGCTGGCCCTGAGTGGGATTTAAACCCGCAGTGCAAGGGTTGCGAGACCAGCACGGTATCCTTGGCGCCCCATGAAACAACCTATTTTTGTTAAACAAGTCTAAGTATTATTTCGTACTCTTTACTATTTCGAGTTATCCGTGATTCCTGCCATTTTTTTTTACTTTCTTTCTCTCTCATACTGTCCTACTTTGATTATAACTGTGCAGGGTGTATCAATCTCACCATATAGCTGCATTAATATGTAAAATGATTAAGGAAGAGCATTCTTTGTTTTACGTTCGGCTCTCTCTAATACTCTCGTATGACCGGCCGGTTCTCCGTTCTGAAAAGGTTGTATCCTTATTCCAATAGACTGTTATCCTTGATCCCATCCTCTGTGACCATATCCACACACTCCAGTTTTTACCGCTTACCTCTTAGTTCACTTATCTGCCTCTTCTTCATCCTCGAACCTTTGAAACACTCTCCCAACTCCACGAAGATTGCGTATCACTAAATATCTCCTTTATCATTTAATATCCACGAACTCCTTTTCTTACCTCTATGAACTCCAAATCTTAAGATCCATTCCAGACACGCTTGCAATCATCTGACATCTGTTCTACTTCACACGAAACAGCTGAACTCGCTTCTCTAGCGTTCGAAACTCTCTCCCTTAATCCCGTAGGCTGCATAACCTGCATAGACCACTTCCTTATCAGATAACATCCACACTCTCTCCTTCATCTTTCTATGACCGCTCATCTTTAGATCCTACGTACACTCGTAGGAGCGTATTAATTTACAAAACACTAATGAGCCTTTAAACTTACTCAAAACTACAGCATATCTTTCTCACCCTTTTAACACTCCGTCCCATGAAATATGATGAAATTAATATTATTTTATTTATTATATGGATCAATAAAATGCTTAATTCATTACATAGGTATGCGTGAATAAGCACGTATTATAATAAATGGCTTGCCATTATTTTTTTTAATATTTATTTTTATTAATTGGATTGTATCTCTTTAAAACATAGTAGGTCATTTTATGACTGCAACCGTTTTTTGCTCCATTGGAAGATTGTTTTTCAAATCATTAAGTTCTTCCAAAGTCTTCCTTTTGGGAACTGTTGCATGTCCTTCGTCCTGAGAGCGGTTTAATCCTGTTTCCTGTAACAGATAAGAAGATAAGAACATTCCTACGTACTGGTACATGAGCTACAAGAGGTTATCAGTTATGTTACAAATATTTATATGTTTTAGATTCAAGAATATTACACACTGTTTGTCTGGACATTCCCTCACCCTTTGAGTAAATCAATGTCTATATTAATAAAAATTCGTTTTGTTCGCGGTCAGTAATTGTGCAGACTACAATACGAGGAGATGGACAGAAGTGCGGGGGCAATGGGGGATGTTGGGAGGGGGCGCATGGGCTTTTTAATTTGAAAAAAAAAAAAAAAAGTGAAAAAATTTCCGGAGCGCTCAGCAATTTAGTATCTCTGTGTGAGCTGCGGATGTTTGATAAAAAACGAATGAAGAAAAAAAAAAAAAAAAGCTGTCAGGGAACAGAGAAAAAACCCGAAAAAAACGAACACAATAATGAGTGATTGAATAGAGGACCAGGAGAACGCCGACTCTAATGAGAGACATCTAATTGCATCTGAATGCACTTTAATTAATTAAAAAATACGCGAGCGTTTATTAAAAATACAACAATTCCTCCTCGGGGATAAATAAAAGGGGTAAAAATTTGACCTTTTTTTTAACCCTCACACGCCAATTTCATAGCGTACATATGGGGGTTTAATATGCGCCTCATACAGTGTAAGCTATTCGCTTTTGCGAATGATGACAGAAATAAAATTGCTAAAGAAAAAAAAAGGAATAGTGAAAGACTCAGAAAGAAACAATTACATCCATTTGTTGGGAAATGGACAGTTTTCTATTTGCCTCACCGAAATGTGAAACAATTAGAGTTTTTATGTCTGGAGGCTGTGATTAACTTAAAATGTTAGCTTTAACGCGTTTTGTAAATCCTTCTACTGTCCTCTGAATAAACAAAGTCTCAATCACTCGAGTGAAACCTTTTCCTGTGTTCATTTTTTTTTTTTTTTTTCAATTTTATTAAACATACATGAGATATCGAAACTGAAATATGAAGAAAAAAGTCCGTCACGTAGGGGCTGCGTAAATTAAGCAAATTCCTCATTGGTGAATATTTAAATTTGGAATTTCCATGTCACATAAATTATATATTTTATTAATAACAAAATCAGTGTGTCAGTTTCATTGCTCCAAATTAAATATTACTCTCGCTAGTACTTGAAGTTTCAGATAGTACTTCAATCCTATTCGCCCGTCTTTATTAAGAAACAAACTCAGAATTTTTTTTTACACTTAATATTTGGAGATATACCAAAGATTCAATAAAATCAAACAGTTCCGGCTTTTAGGGTGTTAAATTAAAATTCTTGGCTTAGATAATTCCCTAGTTTACACTTAATTTCGATGAATTTCTGAAATATTTATTTTGTCATTAAGAAAATATGTTTAGAGTTTCTTATTAATGGAGAATAAAAATCAATAAAGAAAAATGCGTTCAAGTTAATTTCCAGCTGCGGAGAAAAGACTTCCCAGAAATTGTGATATTTAACGATATTCCTTTGCCACATTCAAATTCCGTTCGTTAACTTGGGTTCCATCTTGACTCACTCAATCGGCGATTTGGAGTTCTATACAGACTCATGAATAAGAAGTCCAAGAACAAACTGACGCTCTATAAGACATTACTACGACCAATCTGGTCTTACGGAGTAGAAATCTGAGGTGCCTCCAAGCCTTCCAACATCCAAAGAATCCAGTCCTTTCAATCCAAAACAATGAGAATAATTGCAAATGCTCCCTATTATGTATCCAATTCATCCCTACACAACGATCTTAATATCCCTTTTGTCCAAGACTTCATTTCTTCCCGCTTAAGCCTTTTCCACAGTAAACTGCCATACCATCCTAATCCACTAGCAAAGACCGTGTCTTCCAACTCCATCCCCTACAACCCTCCCCGTCGACTCAAACGAAGATGGCCCCGTGACCTCCTGGAGACATGATCTGTAAATAATTTGAGAGTGGTGTCACTGGTCACCTTCTCTTCTCATGTGATTGACATTGAATGTCATTTTTTTTTATAAATTCATTGTGGTGATCAAATTTCAAAATGTTTTAATTTAACAGAATGTAATAAATAAATAAAAGTTTAATATAAGAGTTTCTTATTACTCTGTAATAATAAAATTAAGCCCGCTAGATCGAAATTGTATTCTGTACTAGCACTTGACATTTAAGTTAATCCCCCATTCTCATTGGTCCTATATAAAACGCGAGGACGAAAGAACTGTATTAAAGCTTCTAGTTTAAGAGAACATGAGCGAAATCTCGCGGAGTGTATACCGTATCATTCATCTCCCAAGAGACCTGAGGTATACTTACTTAATTGTTGCTAAGGATTAAGGACATATTTTTAAAATAAATCCCTCATCCTCGGTGCGGGTAATGGTCGCTGTAAATCATGCTGCCTACCTACCTCCGCTAAAAATATTGAGTTTTGATGAATTTATTGTAACAGAAGAGGGGGGGGTGCTCTGTTCGACTGTCCATTAGAATTGACGTCGACCATATTTATACCGGTTGTATGGCGGGGTGTGACGCTCTAAAGTGGGCTCGGTGGAAGGAAGAAATTTTTTTTTTTTTTTTTTTAAACGCAGCAGCGGGGGTACAAAAAAAAAACCCCGGGAAAAAACAGCGCTGTGACATAACATAGGGCCGAGCATTAACCAAGGCGGTGGACGTTTTAATCCAGTATTGCCTGTGTGTGTGTTTGTGTCTGTGTTATTCTCTCCCCATACTCTCTATCCCTCCGCCTCCCTCTCCCATTCTCTGGTTATCCCTCTCACTTATGTAACGTATACATTACTATTGACATATACGCGTGAAGTGAGCTTCACCCCAATTCTGCTCTCTCTCGTTTACCACCCACACTCCTTCTCTTCAGGTGACACTAGAAAAATTCACAAAGGCAAAATATAAATACGCAAGCAATACATTAGTTAAAATAAAAGTGATAAAACCTAAAATGAATTAAACAGGTATTTTATTTTCAAATTTACTAATTACAGCAGATTTCTCGTAGAAGAAAACCTAGCTCATCAAGTTGGCCCCATAGCACGACTAAATGGATATGTATACATATATATATGTATATATCCATAGGTTATAGTTGTTCACGTAGGCTTCGACGGTCGTCACGTTTCTTCTTCCGTGTTGGACCGTGTTTTAAAAATCTCTCTTTTACAACTCTTATTCTCTTTTCAGCCCTGAAGAAGCCATCACATGATGTGCGAAAGCTCGGAAAACAACACCAATTTGACACGGTCCAACCCGGAAGAAGAAACGGTAAATAGGTTATAGTGTTATAATAATATAAACTTGATAAATCTATACTCGGCATACAATCTTTTTTTTTACTTTATTTGTTGGATGAGTTTATACAAAATTAATAACAATAATAAAATACGAAAAATATAATATTTGTAAAACGTAATTTTATAACATTTTTAAAAAAATTCATATTAAGTAAAATTTTTAAGAATGTAATTTCGAATTTTGAGCGGTCCCTTTTTTTTTAAATGTAGAAACATGATTTGGTTTGAAGGCTTTTCGTTGCACATACTAGAAGATATTAATTTTTCTTTGGAATTCGAGGGTTAGAGGAAAATCAAACTTTTCAATCAGAAATTCTTCTCTTGTCATTTTAATTGTAAAAAAAATCTATGGTATATAACAAGCATAAATAAAATTGCTTAACGTTAATGTTATATGATATTTTTACCAGAAAAAAAAAAGTTTCAGGAACGCCATTTCAAACTTTATACTTTACGAAAAAGCAGGGAAAGTAAAGAAATTCAGTTAAAGCAAGGTGTAGAAATTATAAACCCAAAATTTAGGTAACTTCAATACAAAACGTTAACGGGGCATTGAAGCAGGTTTTCGGGCACCAAGGTAGATCGTGGATAGGTCGGGGTCTCCAAATCCTCAAGATAACCCATTCCTATTATTGTCTAGGCTGAAGGAATTTTATGTCTTTCAATTAAATTACGAATTTTAAAATATACCTGATTATTTAGATAATATAAACATCAATGTTAAGAGTCTAACAATATTTTAATTTTAATTAAATTTTTATAAATTGTGATATTGAAGAAATTACCTTGGGTTAGATGGACTATTTCAGTGATGGACTTTTTCTTTTTTTTTTAATTTTACGAGTCAAAGTAAAATTATTAACGTCAAAGTATCGTGTAAAATTTTGAGATATGAGGGTAACTATTTTGTGTGTCCTTTTCAATTATAATATTAGTTTTGTGGAGAACATTTCTACCCTTCATACCCAGAGAGAGATGACTTACAACCAACCATATCCCTTCTTCGTTCCTCAACGTGAAAGAGGGGGTAGATGAACTCGATTTTGTCTCCACCCAGTTGAATAGTAGAGTTCTTACAATACAATCGGGGTAGTTCTTTTCCATAATTCGAGCTGTTCTCCACAAACTCCCAATAAACCATATTGGACTGTGTACAGTTTCTTCTTCCGGGTTGGACCGTGTCAAGTTGTCGATAGTTGCTTTCGCACATCTTGTGATGGTTTCTTCAAGGCAGAAGGGAGAATGAGAGCTATCTTCAAATCCAGGGGTACTTATACCCCTGGACTGGATCTGACGACCGTGGAAGCCTAGGTAAAACGGGGTATAAGTACCCCTTTGATTTAAAGACAGCTCTCATTCTCCAGTCAGCCCTGAAGAAGCCATCACAAGATGTGCGAAAGCTCGGAAACTATCTTCAACTTGACACGGTCCAATCCGGAAGAAGAAACTGTACCTACATCTGACGACCGTGGAAGCCTACGTGAACATCTGACCAACCTGTGCGGGGAGGATGTTGTTCAGAGGATGAAGAGCATCGACAAAATCAGAGTGTATAAGTGCCCCTGAATTTGAAGAGAGCTCTCATTCTCCATTGAGTCCAGAAGAAGCCATCACAAGATGTGGGAAAGCTCAGCAACTATCGATAACTCAACAAAGTCCAACCCGGAAGAAGAAACTGTACATACATCTGACGACCGTGGAAGCCTACGAGAACAACATTGGACCACATAGAGCTCTCAGAGTAAGACGCCAAAAAAATAGTGTAACGTGCATCGAAAACAACTAGGACGCTAATCATATATATATATAAATAAAAGCAGAATATTCACGACAACCCAGTTTATGTCACTTTCACGTCATATTTATATTACACATATTAGTTATTTATCTTTATTTAATTGTGTTAATTAATTTTGTCATTATTGTTTCCTTCTGTTATTTGTATTCATTATTTTATTAATTAATTATTTAATGTAATTACTAACTTAATGATACAAGTACATTGTATACTGTAATGTATGGTATATACTGAATAAACTCCCTTATGACAGGGTAACTGTCATGAGGGAAAAAAAAACCAGCTGTTATGGGGTTCATCTTACATCTGATTCACCATAACAGAATGAAACCCCGATAAAAGTAAGAAACAGCAAAAATAAACAATCTATTGTGACTAAGAATGTATTATAATTGTGGACTTTGACATCAATAATATTACACTACTAAATTATTGTTAAATTAAATGTTTTCATAATGTGAGATCAAAAATCGACTCAATATTCCCCTTAAAGAGTAATATTTTTATTTTGTAATTAGTATTTATTTTCTCACACTTATTAATATGAAAATAATTTTATTGGCCATTTCAAGTGGGATGGCTGGATTGAGTGTATCGCTTTTGCGTGTACACTCATCCATGTTACTGAAAACACTGAAATACAACTAGAGACTGACAAGGGAACTGATGTGTGCCTATTCTGCCAGACAGGCTTTTATTTCCCGCACGGACAAAACACAACTGAAACTTGTCCTTTCAAATGGCCGTTTTGCGAGAGGGTCGTATATTTATCGCGAAAACTACTATTAAATCTCCCGTTTCAGATTTCCAATGTGACTGGAGTGTAGGGCCTCCACAGAATCGTGAAAGTATTATTTAAATGTCCTCCTCCCCCCTCTCGGCACTCGACACAGAGAAATATTTTGTAGGGGGTGTGTACAACCGCGACTCCATTCATCCTGACAGGGTTGATTGACAGTCGCCGACGCCGCTAACGTCCGCCGATGACGCGGGGGCGAGGATTTTACAGTCCCCGAGCCGCCGTCTCGCCACCGGGACATGCTTCCATGTCCTGCCGTTCAGAGTATCCAGCCGTCTATATCCACTGGATGGTATAGATATACCTGGATGACCTCTCAATGCCGAAATACATTTTCCTCACTTCTCACATGGAATTTCTCAATTCAAGCCTGACACTTCTAGTTTCCCGTCACATAACAGATACATTCCTACAGGCATGGTATCTTCCATGTCCTGTGCTCTTCAAATTATTTAGCACCAAACTCCAGGTTATAGTTTTTTATAGAATATAAAATAAATGCCCGTTTCTATTAAAGATGGGTATAGGTGAGAGTAAATGATTAATGTATTCTTATTAAAATCCACGACGTAGGCTCAAGATCAACAGAGGAGGGGTAAAGAACAAAGAATTTAGCCCTGGAGGCACATTCTTAATTTAACATTGTTAAATGTTATATGATATACATTTTAGAAAATTCTATTTTGCAATTAGTAATGCATTTGTTCGGTCAAGGTTGATCCAAAAACTACAATTTAAAAATGTGTATTAAACAATTAATGAGAGGGAATAGAATAAAAAAATCTATCTGTCCCAGCCAGGAATCGAACCTGGATCTCCTGCTATCCGTGCCGGTGTACTTGCCAGTTATAATACCAGGACGCGTTAGTTCTCTCATTCAATTCCCTCTACACTAGCAAGAGTAGTCATATGTATGACAATGTCAGCTCCTTCGAGTACAAGACTAAGTTTTCGCCTTTCTCGTGGGTTAGGCTCTTGCTAGTGTAGAGGGAATTGAGAACTAACGCGTCCTGGTAGTATAACTGGCAAGTACACCGGCCCGGATAGCAGGAGATCCAGGTTCGATTCCTGGCTGGGACATATAGATTTTTTATTCTATTCACTCTCATTAATTGTTTAAAATTTACGTGGGATAAAATACCACAACCAAATTTAATATTTAAAAATGTGTATATTTTAATTATCTACCGACGTTTTGGCTTACATTGTTAGCCATCTTCAGGCCTATCAGAGGGGACTCAACAGTCATCAACAGTCGATCCAGATGGCACGAGGTCCCCTCTCACCTTCATGATAGACTTGAAGATGGCTTACAATGTAAGCCGAAACGTCGGCCGATAATAAAAAATACACATGTTTTAAATTGTATTTTTTGGATCAACTCTGACCATACCCCAACTATAACACTACAGCTAATTCCTACAATCAGAAACTCTCCATTTGAATCTATTCTGCAATATTTAAGTTTAAAATTAATTTGAATCGTACAGGGAGCCGGAAAAAAAGTGGGGGACCCGGATTCGATTACCGGCTGAGGTAGAAAGTTTTTTTTTTTCCGGCTCCCTGTAGGATTCAAATTAATAATGAAATGTAGGACTACATTACCACAATTATCATCATGATTTAAGTTTATAATATTTCAGTAACTTCAACAATAAACTACTTGACTTGAGCTATGGATGTTTAGAACAGTTTGTCACTCTCTTCAATAAACCTTATTGGATGAAACGGAGGCTAACACTTAATTTAAAAAGAAAGCAATTTACCACGATGTACATCATGAAAATGTTTTATATACTTTCACCGACCCTCTTATCTAGATACCAAAAATGATATGTATATATTTTGTATATTTTAATATTCAAAGTACAAATTAATTTTAAAAAAATAGATAATTAAGTAAATAATATTTAAANAAAAGATAAAAAAAAAAATAAAATAAATTGAAAAAATACAAAAAAAAAAAAAAATAAGAAAGAACTTAGCGTGTACTTCGCTTGATGGAGAAGCTGCCCAATGGCAGAAGTCCTTAATCTCTATTTACAATACACAGGTTGTTTTTGTTTTTTTGTTTCTTTTTTCTCTTCATATTATTTTTTTTATGAAGTGTTGGCAATGAGAAGGTCATTTCCTATTCAGGTGACGTGGTGGATTATCAGGATGGGTAATACTGGATAGAGTTTGGGCTAAAGGATTGGGATGCATGGAAAGGCCAGAGTGGAATTTATTAAAACGGGTTGTAATGATGTCTTTAATAATAAGGATTTTAAGGTCATTGTGGAGTAAGGAGTTTGTGACGTAATAGGTTGCATTAGGATTATGGATTGAAAGGACTGTATCCTTTGAATGTTGGATGGTTTCCCACAGTTCGACTCCATACGACCAGATAGGTCTCATTAACGTCTTATAAATGGCAAGTTTGTTGATCACAGTTAATATTATTGTTGCTTTGTAATATGTTTAAAATTTAAAACAGCTAAAATTGGGAACTGAAGCAACATTTTATTCAAAGTGTGTCCATACCTAGAATTCTTCTTGTTCTGTGTATTTCTAAATTTTAATTTTATAATCTTAATAAGTCCTCTCCAAATATCAAAATTTATTAATTGATTTATTTTATAATATTTCTTCTGAGTGACTGAGTTCATAGGGTCCTTTTTCTAAAGCATAACTATGCTTCTATTTCTCTAGAATCCCCTCAGAAATAAGAAATAAGTACCTCAGCTCCAGAGAATTTAGTATTTATAAAAATCTAGTCGGGAGCACATAAAACCGGACTAATGACACTAAACTCATTAAAACGATAAACACAAGCTATTAGACTCAGTCTTTACGGTGGCAGTAAGGAATTAATGGCTGAAATCCCCCACAATTCCACTAAAACAGTACAGACATGAAGAAGATCCCGTACAAGTATTGAAATTAATAATGAAAATAAAGAAAATCATCATCATGAAAGATCTTCTGGTAATAATATATCTAAAATGCCTCGTGTATAAGGGCTGTGTCAGGGGCAATTATAGCCATCGAAGTCAGAACACAATACTTACTCCGCCGTAAAACATGGTGGATGCGCTCGGCAAGACAACCAACAGCTGGAGGATCTAAGAAAAAAATCAGCCAATCATCAAGTAATATTTTTATTTTTTATTATTTGGGGATTTCTTTTGAAGAAATCAAGATCTTCACATCTAAAGGGGCTTTATGTATAGATAATTTATGTCTGTTTGAATTATAATTTCCTGTACTTCGCATGCCGCGAAATTTAAATTGAGCTCAGTGTCGTCTTCATTTGTTTTCAATAACATAAATTCCATCTTGTAGTTTTGATGCTACTGGCTGTTCAAACTCTCTAAAAAGTTATTAGCCCCACTTATGAATTAGTGCTGAATCTCTGGCTTAACATTCTCATTGGGATGTTATTTATTCGTTCTTCTGTCAACAATAATTTTCTCCTTTGTGAGAGTTACTTGGTTAAAGTTATCTTTCTGCAGATTGTTAATTAAACGTCAAACTTTATGATAAAGGATTAGGTCTTGAAATTGGAGAAAAATAAAATGCTTTCTAAACCAAAAAATGTTTTTATTTTTACCGTTTCTTCTTCCGGGTTGGACCGTGTCAAATTGGTGTTATTAGCCGAGCTTTCGCACATCATGTGATGGCTTCTTCAGGGCTGAAAAGAGAATGAGAGTTGTAANTTCTTCTTCCGGGTTGGACCGTGTCAAATTGGTGTTATTAGCCGAGCTTTCGCACATCATGTGATGGCTTCTTCAGGGCTGAAAAGAGAATGATTCTTTTTTCAAAAAAAAAAAAAAAAAAAAAAAAAAAAGAAAGAAAAGAAAAAAAAAGATTCTCTTTTCAGCCCTGAAGAAGCCATCACATGATGTGCGAAAGCTCGGCTAATAACAACAACTTAACACGGTCCAACCCGGAAGAAGAAACGGTAAATACTTCTGACGACCGTCGAAGCCTACGTGAACATGTTTTTATTTTTGCTAACGTTCTAAACTTTACTTTACTACAATATATTTTCTTGTTTAAAATTATTTTGGCTCATCATTTACCATTCATCATCACCCAACCAAGCTTATTCTCTTATTTTTTTTTTCAGCTAATCTTTTTGTATTTTATAATTATTAAAAATTATAATTGTACTATATAAATTAATAATTCCTTCTATAAAAAAACAACATTATATAAGTTTAAAACTTTGTCTAATAATAAAAGAAATGGATCTCTACTGCATTAAAGAAACTTAAACTTTTATATTTTTAATTTAATTAACAAGACATGATGTAGAGGTCATTTTAAATAAATGAGAACTGCATATAATTAAATTATGTACACCAAATGTTTAAATACATTGAATAGAATATTCTTAACTTAACACTTAAAAAAAAGAGAATATCCTTTGACTGGTAAACTACAAGCGGGAATATTTAACGCTTAAAAAAACAATTAATTAGGCAATAGACATTTGGCTTACTGTAATGAAAAAAGATTGGACATTGCTTGAGTATTATTTGCATAGTTCTTTACTAAAAAACTTTAAGAATCTCCATAATATTATTGAAACAAAGAATTTGAAATTGAACGGCTTAAAAGATTTTTTGAAATTGAATTTCAAAAATGAAATATAGCCTTCATCTTTTAGCTTTCTTTGATTTTACATTTGTAAAAAGTGAGCGATGTTTGTATTGAATATTATAATGAGTTATGATCTTTTATATAAGCATATAGTCTTTATATAAGTTCTGTTTTATTATTTTTATATTAATAACTTTATGTAAGAGATATTATGTATTTTGCTTTGTATTATGTATTCAATTGGATATAATAGGAGTCATTTCTGATGAAATTTCTGTTTCACTAATATACTATTTAACTTTCTTTTTTTTTTTACGCTTTTGGTTCAGTCGGGTTAGGGGAAAAGGGTGATTAGAGATAAAAAAAATTCATATGTTATTGTTTTATCTGCAAAATGCATATTTTCTTACTGAATGTAACAACCCATTTAAATAAATTAATTGTTATAACTACAAGAACAATTTATAAAACTTAATAGGTCAATAGATGGAGATGTTTTATTTCAAAACAAATGAACACAAATGCATGGTACGAACATAAATTATTATAATAAATATAAATTATGTAATTGTAAACTAATGAATGGGGATTGAAAGGAAAGAGGATTGATGAAGATCAATCTTTGCTGAGATGTCTGTTGCCTGTGTAGTATTTTTTATTTTATTTTTTCTTGGTAAGGTCAAAAATAGATTTTAGTTGGTAACTAATTTTTACGCAAGAGGTGTGTCAAGGAAAGAATTTCTTTGACTCTTGGATTGCTTCTTTAATATTTCTTTCTTTTTCATAATTGAGTCGTTAGTTGAAAACCTACTATGACGCAATGGGCGTACCAAAAAGGTCAAATTTCATTGATAAGGATGTTGCATAGTTAAAATATTTTAAATTATCTATCAATAGATATTTTATTTTGTATAATCATATTTCTTTTTATAATTCTTTATTTGATCGATCTGTTTAGATAAAAAATTATTTTAGTTTGATGTTCACGTAGGCTTCAACGGTCGTCAGAAGTATTTACCGTTTCTTCTTCCGGGTTGGACCGTGTCAAGTTGTCTATAGTTGCCGAGCTTTCGCACATCATGTGATGGCTTCTTCAGGGCTGAAAAGAGAATGAGAGTTGTAAAAGAGAGATTTTTCTATTAATTAGTTTACTGTATTATTTGGATAATTGTATTTTTTAGCTGTTTAATTGTTCTGTATTTCATTTATTAATTTAAATATTCCCCGAGAGCTTGATTATTCATTCAGTTATCCACCAATTCCTACTCTTCATAAGCTGTTCTACATTATAATCGGAAGTCTAAAAAAAATATTGGTCATTTTTTTCTTTGTCTTGAAATTGTTATTGTATAAGTTTAATTCGATCATGTTTAGTATTGACTTTAGCTTCTGTTTCCCTTAACCCAATGGTTAGATCAAAATCTAATGAAGCTTATTTTACCCCTTAATTTACTATTGTTGAAATTAAAATGAAGCTGACTCACGTTTCTCTACCCCTCATTTATCTGCCATTCTAATGGCTCCATCTTCACAGACTTAGGCCGACACCTCCACTTCAGCTCGTTACCAAAATTTATGATAAATATCCATGATAATTATAACAATTGCACTTCCTTAACTAAATCTTCCTCCAAAGACAATTACTCTCATTTTCGCTACCTGCTTTTTATCCCAAACCTTTTTGAATAGATTATAATGTCCCGTAGAAAAACTTTCCCGGATCATAGAATTATTATTACTGCCACCAATAATTAACTCAAATCTCTGTACACTCCACTAAAAGTCCTAATGTCTCTTCTTAATGTCGCTTATGAAATCATTTTTCATTTAACTCCCACCGGCCGTTGATTACTTAAAAATCTTAATTTTCACACACAGCCACACACACACACAGAACTGCTCAAATTTGGCTCTGGTAATTTTTAGTATTATTCTTACCTTACCGTATGAACATTAAGGCCTACTATCCTAAACCGTACACAGTAACAAATCACAATTAAGACAGTTCTAAGGGCAGAACCGATATAGAATAAATATCTTAGATTTATTCTAATATCTTCACTATTTTCAAAAACCTGCTCCTACAACCATCAATATTTTGCCTATATCATTTTATTTAGTTTAACATTACTGCTCCTTTTGCAAGTCGCTATCTTTTAAAACCTCTCCCATTTTATTGCCATGTTGTACTTTTGCTCAGTTTACAGTCTTATGTCTTCATAGCTCTCTCTCTCTCTCTCACTCTCTCTCTCTCTCTCACTCTCTCTCTCTCTCTCTCTCTCTCTCTCTCTCTCTCTCTCTCTCACTGTCTCTCTCTCTCTCTCTCTCTCTCTCT
>KZ807000.1:894796-916631 GCA_000696205.2 Oncopeltus fasciatus
TTTTAGATGGAAAATTCTTTGTTTCCAAAAGTTAATAAATATCCAACCTTAAAAGATATTAGGGCATTTCTATCTAAGAATATGCTATACTCTAAACTATTCTGACCAACTCTTTTAATAGTTCCATTAATGAAAATTCTTAATATTCATGTTTATATATGTTAGTACATATAATCTAATTGTATTGAATAATATATATTGATTATCATAGAAGATAAAGTATTTTATTAACATTTTTGTCAGTAAAAACGTTAAAAATATTTATCAGATTATTTTAGTTTTTTTTTTGTTTTTTTTAGTACTATTTATAAAGAATGATAATGACAGTTATTTAATTTTGTCTTTCTTTAAACCCTCCTTCTCTTCATTTGATTTTAGCTAAATTCAAATAATTTAACTATGAAAGAAAATATAAAATTGAATTTAATAGCTTTGAGTGAGTGGTCTATATAAATTATAAATCATTGGTTCAGTTTTTATTCTTTATCCTTGGTATTAAGATATTCTTAAAAAGCCTATTAAATTAATTAAAGTTAAAGCAGGAAGGACAGGTTACATACCTCCAGAAACAGCATCGCTTTTGAGGAGTGAATTGATATAAAGGGGTAGTAGTTTCATACACTCGGGGAGGATAAGTTGACCAGCAGAGGTGGGTGTGGCACAGTTTTTTCTATAGCAAGCCAGGATCTGGGCAGACCTTGTAATCAGTGACTCCTTTACTGCTTTAGGCGAAGAGTCTAATAGTTTGAAGATACCTAAAACATGGATAAATTAATGAATGATTAATTTATTATAAGAAGTCAGAGGGAGCAAAGGTCAATTATAGTTTGCCTTTTCTAGGTTCAAATTTTATAAAAGTTCTCAAATTATGTCATAGAGCTTACTTATCTTGAGAGTAAATTAACTAAGGAGATAAAAAAATAAGAGGGTATAAATCCTTAAAAGAAATTGGTTTAACATACTCTGCTTGGCAAAGAAGTTAACAACAGTGTCCAACTCGCAAGCCCTGTAGAGGTCTGACATCTGAGAGCAGGCCTTCAGGGCCAGATTGATAACTCTTATCCTCCTCTGGCCAGAGAGGGAGGTGTAGAGGAGGGCAGCCTGAATGTAAACACCTTCATCTTCACTTAGCTTATCATCATGTTTAATTTCCAATGCAACACCCTAAAAAAACAAAAACTTTAGGCTTCCGATTCTAGGTAACTATAAATTTTGATGAAATTGCATTTAATTTTTTTTCTTCATACACTGATTTGTATTTTTTGTATATAAATTGTCATCATTGTGGGAGACTTTTAAATCATTTTTGAGAAAAATGAAAAGTTATTTATGGCTATATAGACTGAATCTTCACAAAGGTCAGAACAGTGTGCATCTGTGATTGACACTGCCTATTGAATTTATATGTAATTTTATTTTTAGTATACGGCCAAAAAGATCATATTTCTTCTTTATGAAACTATGTAACTTTTAAAAAGCGAAATTTATTCTATACAAAAGTCCACTGTTGATCAAAATTTGTATAGTAGGAGTGGGGAATTAACTGAAATGCCAAGAGAGTATACCAATGTCATTTCACTGATGTGATAAATCGAGCCAAATGAAGTTGGAGATGGCTTAAAATGCAAGAGGACCTATAAAATCTTCCTAAGTATTTGGGAATTACGAATTTCGCATAAAATAATATAGAGCCGTTTTTACAAATCTCCTACGAAATTCTCTCAAAACTAAAAATGCAATAAATAGTATTAAAAGGGATGATTTGTGTATGTTGTACATTATTATTATATTAGTACATATTTATTATATACTATGAGAGCACATTGCAAGATGCACGCTGTGCAGGATGTAATTTATAAATAAATAAAATAACTATGAAAAAGGGATGATAATGAAATGCTTTTTAGTATGGAAATGACATAATGTTTTTATTGATCCCCTATTATATATATATAAATTAAATAAGACAAGTTATAACAAATAACACTTAAATTAAAAACAAAAAAATATAGTTCTTTATAAAGATTGATTTAGTTTTGGTTTTTATTATCCCACGTTAATTTTAAACAATTAATGAGAGGGAATAGAATAAAAAATTTATCTGTCCCAGCTAAGACTCGAACCTGGATCTCCTGCTTGCCGGGCCAAAATGTTTCCATTACACCACCGGGACGAGCTAGATAGCTCCCATCAAGCAGGACATCCAGGTTCGAGTCTTAGCTGGGAAAGATAAATTTTTTATTCTATTCCATCTCATTAATTGTTTAAAAAATATAGTCTATTTTATTTGAGAAATAAGGTATACACACCAATATTGACTCTTAACAATTTCATTCATATTTTTAATGAAAGAAGCTCATGTGGTTGACTCATTTTAATGATTTTTGACAATAAAGCTTTTACTAGTTCATACACACGTACAACCAAACGGTACATATTTTTGGATACAGTACAAAAACTGGATTTTATCTGCTCAGAAATGAATGACAAACACAGTACAAAAGAAAGGCTGGACGTAACACAAAATGAAAAATTTTTGGTGTCATGCTGGGAGAACTGGGAATGGTCTTTAGGAGGTATGTACATGCACCAATCTGCATTTGAAATGTGAAATTGAAAATTTATCAGAATTCTGTGAATATTTGAAAATTGATCAAGGAAAGGTGGAGTATTGGAGTCACAACCCGCCAGAAAACCTTGATTATTACTAGTACAAGCAAGATGTATCGTAATAATGAGGATTATTTTCTCGGATTCATGCGGTAAATATGTAGAGTAGCGAATCAGCTGTATATTCGGCTGTTGGCAGGGAAGAATGACAGTTCTGATTAATCGAAATCCTACATTTTGACAATAGTGGCCCCTGGTAGAACTAATTACAAAAGAGGCGAACTGCAGTAGATTGGGAGCAGTGATGGAGCCGGCACGAATGTCACAGTGATTGCGGTCAAGAGAGAGGCTTCTCTACGGGCTATGAGCAGCCGAAGACCCGCGTCACAGGTACCCAGTGTGATTTGTCTGTGATTGGAGGTATTATCCGCGGGATAGAGGAAACGAGGCAGGTAGAGAGAGGTTCAAGCCCCACTAATAAGCCCTTCTGATCCCCGCACTTGATGACCGGAGTCACGGTGATCAGAGTCGCAGTGATCGGATCAGAGATGACGGTTCGCGCCAATCACGCAACTCAAAGCCTATTTATATTCTCCCGCCGTGTTCAATTGGACGGTGACGTCTGTACTCTCCTCCCTCGTGCCGAAACGGCCAACAAACATGACGGCGAAGGATTACTGTCCATCAAACCTGGGAGATGGGGCCAGCTTTCATTAGCTGCTGGAATACTCCTACAATGAAAACAATCCGAAAAATTTACTATTTCTAAATTTTATTCCTTTTTTAATTTATTTATTTTTATTTTTAATTACAAAATTAANAATAAATCGATATGTGATAAATTTAAAAATAAAAACATTTAAAATTATTAATTAGAAGTAACGTAATTTGATAAGAGACTGTACCCAGTTCATTAAGCTTTATATTTACATTATTTAAAATAGTAACTAAGAGCAGTTGTATAAAACATACAATAACAGAGTATTGGGGGGGATCATCTCAATGGTGAATTAAGATATTTAATAACTTTAATTTAAAAAAAATGTTGTAGGGGTCATAGTCAATGTTGAATAACATTGTAAAGCAGGGGGGTGTGAGCCCCTCACATAGTGGGCCACTAGGTAGGCAATTCTCGGGGGATAGGGGAGGGGTCAAAAATTCTAAAACACATAACACAGTGTCGGGGATTAGCTACATTGGGAATAATGAGATTTAATTAATTAAAAAAAAAAAAAAATCCCGCAACAGGTCATCATGCCCAAGGGGAATACATATTAAGATCTCGACCCTCGGCACACTAGGAAAGGTTTGGTCAGCACACCGTTCTGGCCGCCTAATTTTTAATTCAATGATGAATGGTACCCATCTAGGGCTGGGAACACAGAAAGAAATATATTTTACTTTGCGCTGGGAGATTTGAACCTGGGACCCTTGGCTCTATTTGAGTCCAACCTTAACCGATAGACTAGCGTGCTCTCTGGTGGATTAGAGGTCAAAGGTCAACTGATAAGCCAATAACATGATTGCTCCTCTCATAGGTAGTGTTGAAGAAAAAAAAAAAGTGTATTTTCTTTTTTTTTTAATTTGTATTTTTTTGGATCTACCTAGACCGAACCCCAACCCAAGTAATGTATTTTAAATATGAAAAAATAAATTTCCAAAAATATGTATTAGTAAATTCTAAGGTTGGGTTCGTATTTGTCAAATATAGATACAATATATGTCAAATGAAAATTTTTTATTTTCATAGATATCCGTTTGATGTGGTCAGGATTTTATCAATGAATGAAATCTCACTTAAGATAGACCCTTCCTCAATTTAGGACTGAATTATATCTAAATTGAGTCAAAGATCTCATCTCCAGAGCTCAAAAATTTCCCAGTGGTATGATATAGTGCTCAGCTATGAAAATTTTAAAGAAATTGGATTGAAGGTTTAAATTTTTAAAAAGAACCTTTTTTATAAAATAAAAATAAAATTGCTTTTTTTCACCGCCAGAATATATTTGAAAGCGATACTTCATCTGCACTCTCTGTATTTTATTTTCTAAATTCTTAGTTTCAAAATAGTGTTATTTTAATAATAAATTTATTAATTCATTTAAGTGCGCATACATTCGCATATATATTCACATATATCCCCCTGACACCTGGTAATAAATTTAACCAATAAAAAAAAATCCATTCCTATTTCTTCACCCGTTTTTAACTAAATTTCAAACAAGAAATTAAAGTGAGTTAGATTAAAAAAATCTTACTACCTCAGCCGGGAATAAGATTGTTTTATTATAACTCCCTTGCAATTCTAGAATAAAAATTCACGCAGTATTAAATACCACAGCTAAAGCCATTATTTAAAAAAGAAATATAAGGGAAAAAAAATCACAAGTCTAACAGATAGTCTACAATGTTTTCGATCATAAGACGACATATTTGTCTAACTTGAGGGTTTAGACCAGGTGTAAAGTGCGGGGAGTCAAAGAGATTATCTGGAAGCCCCGATGGTGCAGTGGTCAGCATACATCCCGGCTGAGTTAGTAAGATTTTTTTATTTCAACTCCATTGCATATCTTGTGTTTTAATTGAGTTGTTTTTATATATTTTTTTAATATTTATATCCAACTCCTCTTTTTATCCTCTTTTATATACTTTTATCTTCCTGTATGTGAGTGAAATTTAGTGTATATCATTTTTGGTGTCCTGTTGACAGGAAAAAATATCGAAATTTTTGTTTTTAAATCATTCGTGAGAACAAACAAAATTTCATTTTGATAAAATTAAATTGATTACTTTCGGTTAAAACTTCATATTTTTCATTTCCTCAACAGCAATATTATCATGTATAATTAAACAAAATTAAAGAAGGCAAATCCATTTTTCTGAGAAAGTTATTAATCCAACTTTCTATTCTCCATAGTTAGACTACATAAATTATAAAATAACACATATTTATAAATTATTGTACCATACTTAAAGCTCAGTCTAAAGATATAGTAATATTAAGTGGTGGTCACTCCAGATTACTTTTTTGCCCCAAGTATAAATCTCTCTATTACGGCTAAGGGATGGAACATAAAAAGAGAGTTTCCAACAATTCATTTTATTCTTCAAAATAACGGTATTCGACAAGCAGAAGCCCCGTAATGGATGAATTTTTATTTTTCATTCTCTCTCTCTGTTTCTTCTTTTTTACTCCCTGCTAAAATTTATTGATAACCTTAAAAAAAAAAAAAATATTTTAAAAGAGGCGATTGTTAGGGAGAAAAAAAATAAAACTGTACAATCCCACCAATTTCAAAGATACCAGAAATATATTCGTCAGATATGCAGGAGTTTTAAAAATATAACAGAATGTGTAACCGTTAACAACAAAGAGAATCTTCTTCCTGCATTTGACATTTGTACAGTTCAATTTATTTATTGGCTGTGATATAAGTTCATATATATCGACTGATAAAAGCAGATTTGATAACAAATTGGTCTTAATCTCTGACTCCTTTGTTATCTATAGGTTTTCCAAAATAATGCGATAAATTTCAACATATCCTACATGTTTATATAATATTACAAATTTACGAATTACAATACCATACCTATGAAATAGAAAGTCATAAGTTGCTTTCAGAAAGTTCAAGCACTCCTGATAAAAAATTAAAAAAAAAAAAATTTGAAATATTCATGCGTAAAATTCTACGAGGTGAAAATGAAGAAAAGTGACAAATTTCACAAGCGAGGGAGGGTAAAAATAAAAATCACTAAAAATGGGGAGACGCAAAACTATAGTGCTTACATTAATCAATAACTTCCCTGTTAAACGTTGTTCAAATAATTTATACTATTACATAGATATTTTAAACTTACATCTTACAACTAATATGTTTGATTAAAATTGTCTATTTCATAATAACAAGAATACTACAATTATAAATTTTCATCCTCTTCTGACAATCCTTCTCCCTCCAACCTTACTTCACCAAAAAAAAAAAAAAAAATTAATATTCAAGATTCTGAAATATAAAGCCAAAACCCAATGAGGTTTATATATTTTAAAATAGAGGGCCGTAATATATATAAATGTATAGTAATCAAGAATTATCTGTAGATTATATTGAAACCTAACAGAACTAATGTTGTTTACAAAATTTCTTGTTCCACTCCTAATTGCAACGGTTCTTACATTTGACAAACTAAAAACTCTATTTCCATGTAGAATTAATAATTATAAAATGGCATAAAGAAAAAACTAATAAAAACTGCTCTCACTAAAAATGTTTTTCATAAAAAACACACATTTGACTTCGAGAACATAAACATTCTTTACACTGAACCCTAAGAACATAAACACCTTTTATCTGAAACCGTTCACATTAACTTGCAATACTATCCAGTTAACGACAAAACTCACATAGAACAAATTTCTTCAACCTATTCAATTATTTTCATCATCCTTGAAAACTATTAGCCCTCCTTCAAAATAAACCTGTCAAACATTTTTCCCAGTTCCAAAAGATACTTATCCGCCATAATGCCCAACCTTTTTTCTTTTATTGCCCCATTTGAAGCACACTAATGCGGGGAATTTAATAACTTATCAGAGTTATCTTAGTAGCATAATTGGTAAATGCACCGGCCCGGATAGCAGGAGATCCAGGTTCAAGTCCTGGCTGGGATAGTTAGATTTTTTATTCTGTTCCCTTGGACTAAAAATTGTTAAAATTTACGTGGGATTATATACCACAAAAAAATAATATATATCTTTATAGAAAAAGTGTATAGATCTTAATATCTATACACTTTTTTTTTAAATTTTGTATTTTTTTGGATCTTCCTTGACCGAAACCTAACAACAAAAAACATCTGATAGCAATCTATTTGTGTGCATCAATTTCCAGTACACTGTGTGTTACCCAGTGTTACATCTTGTTTTTACAGTGACTTCTACAAACGGGTATCTGTCATTCTCTTATATCTCCATTGTGAACTTTATATCGTGATGTTGCTTTACAAAGGTAAAATGCCTGTGGAAAAGCAGCCCAGTTTTAGCCTTCCCACGTGACCAAATCTTGATCGTATCGTTCATGCATCTTTATAACAGTGAGAAGGTTTCGGTTCTCGCTGAAGGATGGGGTATAAATTCAAAACTCTCAAATTGAATTTAATATTTGATATTGTTCAGAAAATACAAGGACCTCAGGCATTTGCCTTATTTGTAAACATTTTTCATTAGCTCTACAGCTATTGTACATACTGTGTCTTCGACAGGTAATCTTGTTGATTGTGTGATAAGAAAGAAAACAATCAGTTTTCTCGACTAATTGTTTAGCATTTAATTTTTGCATAAAGATTATTTAATTTATTTCCTTTATTATATTTTGTTTTTCTTAGATATCTTGACTGAATGTTTATACTGATGTGGTTCAAATGTTTTCATTTCTTTTCTTAATTCTATCAGTATTTTATTTAATCATTTTATATATATATATATATATATATATAAAATGATTAAATAAAATACTGATAGAATTAAGAAAAAANTAAAACCTGTTTTATTAGAGGTTACATGTACTACATACAGTATTGCAAGTATAGCATACTCCATGAATAAAAAACTAAAATAAGGAGAAAGCATGTTATGATTATCAATCTATGTGTATAGAAAAGATAAATTATATTTTGAATACATAATACTATAACTATTATTTCATTTATAATATTACTACTGTGTACAAGGCTTTATGAGTTCTGCAGAATACCCGGTGCCTTGTTATTCCTAGGCCTCATAAGAGTTTCTTCACACTCGTCCTGGTGATCAAGCAGATACACTCAAAACCAACACCTCTATCAGCGACTCCATTCTACTCCTGCCTATGTGACTGAGAACGTCTTGAAAACAGCCTGCCCGTTCCAAACCAAACGAGGACGCCTTGCTTTTCGGTTATTACTGAGCCATCCTCTGCTTTGCAGGAATAAGCTTTTGTGGTGAAAAACATCCTCCCTTCTTTGACAAATTGGAAAAGCAATCTGCAGCTCTTGGAAGGGTACATTCCAAAATCCGAAATAAAATTGAAAAACGTAGATCAAGAAAAATATCTAAGATTATAATTCCAAGTGTTTTACTTGTTTGTTTTTTTTCATAAAAAAATAAAAATAGAAAAAAAAATTGTAAACTTTTAGATTCATTAATTCATTTGAGAAATACTAAAATGTACAGTATACACACACTCACACATACACATATATATATATGTGTGTGTGTGATATTGTTATCTTCGGTTTTATTAAAACTACGAAAAATATAGTATTTACTATATAAAGTTTATATTCTATAGTGTTTTTAGGAAAAAAATCAGGAACGTTAATATGATGAGTTCTTTCCCCACCTTTTTCATTTACTTTTTCCCTCCGGTATAAATTATATTATTCATCATTTTCTCGCATTTATGTTAATCTTAATTAAACTCCTTGATTAGCATTAGATGATTTTAGTTGGGGTTCGGTCAAGGTAGATCCAAAAAAATACAAATTTAAAAAATGTGTATTTTTTTAAAAGATTATCTGCCAACGTTTTGGCTAACATTGTAAGCCATCTTCAGGGCTATCATGAAGATGAGAGAGGACGTCCTGTCCCTAAGTTCACATTTCCATGACTGTGAACATTTCCATGAACTTAGGGACAAGACGTTCTCTCTCGTCTTCACGATAGACAGCCCTGAAGATGGCTTACAATGTGAGCCGAAATGTTGACAGATAATCTTTTTAAAAAATACACTTTTTTTAATTTGTATTTTTTTTTTTTTGGATCTACCTTGACCGAACCCCAACTAAAATCAACTTATAGTAATATCTACGGTCAAAAAACTCTCCTTTCTCCTTAATTAACTTCTGCGTAAGTTCCTTAAACTTTTTAAGATTTTTGTATTCCATCTTCTGTCATGATTCGTGTAAAACTACAGTTTAAAATAAGGAACTGAAAGTTAAAGATAAATTATTTTTTGAATAATAAATCAAATGGCGAAAAGAGACAGGGTAACAGAATATGCTTTATCTGTCAATTTGAAACATTTCAAGAGAATTGTATTATTTTAATCATTTGGATTAGATCACTAACTCTAGGAATGAAACGTGAAGGACTTGCGTGATATATAAATAGTCAGAAGAAAATTATATCGTTTTAATAGAAATGTAGAATCGAATGTATTGAAAAGAAATTGATAAATATTGAATAGATTGCAGATGAATGAAATAAAAAAATTCGGCAGAGATAAATATTATAGAGTAAACAGAGCTTACTGCTAGAGATAAATAAAATTAAGTGAAAACACTCAGTTAATAACTTCTTATACGATTTTTGTAACATTAACAATATTTACTTAGTTATAATAGTAATTTAAATGAAATTATCTTTATATATATATANTAAAAAGAGAAAAGGAAATAAAGATCATCCGATCTAAGATTAAGGATATGGCCTACCGTCAGGCATATGGTCTGGTTACGCCAGGTATATATATATATATTGATGAGTACGACAGGAGGGAGATGGGGGCACAAAGACATCGGGCACATGGCAGGCGGACCTTCACAGAGAAGTTATGTAAAAGTAACTAAATTCCACATTAAACGTAAAATCTTAAAATTAAAACGTAAAATTTACTTAAATAAGTTGAGCAAATCATTAATTTCCTCTGTTAAACAGATTTGTTTTGAGGGTAGGTGTTTCACCCCAATTGATACATCCCGGTGTTTCTCTCCTCATGAAAGTAGGATTCCGCAAACAGTTAAATAAATAAATAATACATCTAACTTCACAAAGACTGTCTCTTCCTCTTGGCTAAGGTTGGAAAATAGGACAGAGTGAGAGAGAGAGAGAGAGAGAGAGAGAGAGAGAGAGAGAGAAAGAGAGAGAGAATAGAAAGAGAGTGAGAAAGAGAGACCAAGATAGAGAGAGAGAGAGAGAGAGAGAGAGAGAGAGAGAGAGAGAGAGAGAGAGAGAGAGAGAGAGAGAGAGAGAGAGAGTGAGGGAGAGTGGGAGAGAGTAGATTTAGTTTTTAGTTTTCGCCCTATTAGTTTTCTGACGTAGAATAAGTCTATAATAGAATAAGATAAGATTAATTTCAAAGGAAAGCATACTGCTTTCTATTATATTATCTGCAAAGCTACATTTTATTCCCACCATTAAAGAATTCAGCCAACGACTTGCGGAATGAATCCTACTTCAGGAAAAGCTATTGGATTGTGAGCCAATATGGGACATAACAGCCCTCCAAAAACTTAAGCTTTTGGGGTGGAAAATAAAAACTAATGAAATCGCATTGCATAAATGAAATAACCTACTTTAACATCAAATTTTCAAACAGCAAATTGTCTTATTTTGTTGATTTGACATTGATTCAGCCAATGAAATTTTGAATATATTAAATCTATAATTATCTTCACGCAAAGACTACGATTCTTTAATTATATCTCTTTATGTACATATATATATAATAAGTCATAAATTTGTTATTTTTCTTAGTTCATAAATGAGAGGATACTTGACTTATAATTGGGAGAGGTCCTCGGGAAGTCTTAGGAAAGACAAACATAAGAATAAGAAATGGAATTTAAGATGTCATTCTTCTTTTGTTCCGGGCGGAAGGGCGACCATTCTTAATTATTTTAGAAAGGATTAAAGAGATGTTTATGATGGCTGGTTCACCCTCTCTCCAGAGGGAGAAATGAGCCTCTTACAAGGATCTCTTCTCTCCTGCATTTTAATTAGTGATGTGTTGAGTGTTGGTCATTATAAGGATACCTCAGGCGTTGCCTGGAGCTTCTCCTTTTCTTTAATAAAGAATTAACATCTGCTACTAAGGACACTTAGGTCCTTAAGGCACATCAAACAGAAGAAAGAAAAAAAAAAGTAAACAACTTCAACAGAACAATTTAAAAAAAAAGAAATTTCAGAGAAAATAATATTTAAAAGAATAAGAAATTTTAGAAACATGCTAAACAGTTGATATCTCCAATTAAACATCAAAGAACGTTTGACTTGAATAAGAAAGCTGTATTAATTCAGTTTATTTATTTCTCAAAGGAAATGAGTATAAATTAAATTTCCAGGTTTTTATAAGTTCTAGGGTAATACTTGATTAAGAAATAACTCTAAGAAAATTTAATGGTATAAATTTAAAATCTATATAATATTTCAAAGAAAACCGGCCAAAGGTGGCAGCCCCACCAGCAGAATCGGTAGCCAGGGTTAGAGGTCCTTGCTACCTCAAATCCTTCTCTGTGTCTTCTAACAAAAACTCAGCCGGACTGTCTCTTTTGGACTCGGAGGGTTTGCAGGGCCCTATGAGCGACACATACATGGACCTGGTATATAATTTGGAAAGAAAATATGTATTGCCACTCGTGAGTGCCAAAACTTCTGACAAAGTGGTGAATGATGGACGGGCAAAGTGTGGTCTTGATGATATTAGCATCAATCTAGGCCCTTCTTTCCCAAAATTCAATCACCAGCCAAAAAGAAAAGCAGAAAGCTGAAGACAAATACAGCTGTGTATATCCCCCTGAAAACTGATTTGTGGCCACACTTTTTTGTCGTAACAAGAGAAGGGGATAAAACTTTTCTAACTGTTTCCCCTTTTATTATTAGCAAACGTTTGACACAATACTTTGGGGCACTGAAATCCACTAAGAAACTGACGTCTGGTTCACTTCTTATCGAGTTACACACTCGACACAGTCTAACTCTGTCACACACAAAGACACAGTTAGACAGTGCACACACTTGTAATTCTTTATGTGAATTCAATGTAATAATTGAAGAACATAAGTTCCTAAATTCTTCGAGGGGAGTTATTACTTGCCCTGACTTGCTCTATGCAGCAGATGAGGAAATTACGGATGGAATGGAAAGTCAAGGTGTTATAGGAGTTTAGCGGTTTATGAGAAGAAAATGAGAAAAATTAGTTCAAACCGACACGTTCTTTCTAACCTTCAATCGTCCCGAACTTCCCGAAAATGTAAATGCCGCATATCATAGTCTAAGAGTTTGTCCATGTTATCCCCCTCCACTGAGATGCTTCAAATGTCAAAAGTTAGGACATACATTAAAGAGAAGTACGCAGGCTGTTGATACGTGTTTTTGTGGTTTCCCAAGACATGATTCCCAGCCTTGTCCAAAACCAAAGAAATTTCCTAACTGCGGATTAGATCATGACGAAAGATCAAAAGAAAGTCAGGTTTTAAAAAGAGAAAAGGAAATAAAGATCATCCGATCTAAGATTAAGGATATGGCCTACCGTCAGGCATATGGTCTGGTTACGCCAGGCGTGAAAGGTATGCTAATATAGCTGATACAATGGAAAAAGAAGTTAGTTTAGAGAAAAAAACCGTCAAAAATTGTACAGTAAAAATTATTGAAACAAAAATGACTTCCGTCACTTCTCCTTTATCAATTCCCGCCCCTAAAACCCAACTTTTACCTCTCCTCAATCCTTACCAGAAAATCCTAAACTCTAACCACCACCCATCACCACACCTAAAACACAATTCTCACATCCTACCCCTAAAACATCCCCTAAGACAGAGAATATAATTTAATAAGCGAAGTAACTTCCGTCTGGCTCATTATGTATCATGGGCTCCTCAGAGGTACCTGAGGACGTAGAAATAGCTTCCACGGATAACGAAAACGAAGATGGTATCCGTGAAATTCTCAGGAAGAAAAGAGAATGGACTAAAGTAAAATCCTATGCATCATTGAAAAACAAGACCATTGCAAGCCAAGCAGATAAGTTAGATGGTCAAAAATAATGCCTTCTTACAGAGGAACGTACGAGGATTATCGCGGCGAAGCGATGAGGCCCGATATCTTGTAAATAATTGTCGACCAATAGTTTTTGCTATACAAGAAACCAAGTTTCGCAAAGGAAATTGCCACAATATGATTGGTTACACATGCTTACATAAAGAACCCCAGATTGAAAATAATGAAAGAAGCCATGGTGGCGTAGCGATTTACATAAAAAATAATGTCACCTTCCAAAAAATAAATATAGCGACGAACTTGCAGGCAGTAGCTGCTAGAATAAGGATGCCTCTAGAAATAACAGTCAGCTGTCTGTATCTCCCATATGAAAGATACAATATTAGGGACATTCGAGGCCTGATAAGCGAACTGCCACGGCCCTACCTCTTTTTAGGAGATCTCAACACCCATCATAGATTTTGGGGGTCAACGAGCACCTTCAGCAAAGGCAAAGAGTTAATCTCATTCCTTGAAGAAAGTGACCTATTTCTGTTGAATGACGGAAGCCTAGTTCACTTCACTGTCCAAAGTGGCAAGTTTAGTGCTATTAACCTTAGTATGGTTTCAACACCTGTAGCACCACAGTTTCACTGGTCTGTGTTGGAAGACTTACACGAGTCAGACCATGTTCCCATAATAATCAGGCATATACAAGCTTGAATTACGAATTCAAGTGTGTACCCAGATAGAGGACAGGTCGAGCTAATTTGCATCTATACAGAGAAAATTTCAAAGCCTCAGACTTCAATTTCTATATACAAAACAATTTCAAAAAACTTAAAGATTCTATTATGAAGCCGCATTATTAGCCATCTCAGTGACAAGCTTAAACCACATTCACAAATCGTTTCAGTAAAATAAAAACAAATAATTCCACTCTGAATGCGAATAATCAGCTAATTTTCACAAATATAAATATATGTAAACAAACGATGTGTTTTCATTTAATGAGATTTTATTGGTACTTGACTTTTGTAAGCATATAATATAAAAACGGGCGTTTAAAGCCGTTAGAACAGGTTGTGTGTGGGTGCCGTGACAGGCGAGTGTTTAGGGAAAGAGATAGGCCTATTAAAGCCTAAAGAGCTCTAATTAACACGACAATCAGCTGATAGCGGTTTTAACAGCCCCCACACACACACACACACATTCACGCGCACTCACACACCCACTCTCACTACTTTTGAAAAGTAAATACTGCTCCCGTTCTGGACGCATTCCCATGAATCATTACAGGAGCGCTGCGGCCGAGAGTGTGGGTGGGTGGGGGTACGTGTGTGCATTCTCCCCCCCCCCCACACTACCAACCCACACACTCTCGGCTAAACTGTTGATACTGTTTATCTCATCCTATCAGCTGCGGATGCTAATTTTCCGGAAATTCGTCGCCTCTCGACGCTCATTCACCTTGTCCAGTCCATTATACTACAGTGGCCTTTCACACCAGACTTCACTTATCTCGATCAGAGCTTAGCTTATTTCTCTCTCTCCCTCCCACCCCCTCACACCCTCCCTCTGTCACTTTCTAACTCTCACTCCCTCTCTGTCTTGTTCTCTTAATTTTATATATTTTCGACCCTAAATGTACCTCTAAAATTCGCACTTACCAATTTTACCTTGCTTCTCTTTTGGTTTCACTCTGATAAGCCCCTTGAAAGTACAAACGAAAACCTTTATTTCTGAATTTTAACTTTTATTTCTAACCGTTATTTCTATTTCTACTGCTAACTGTCAATTGTCACACACCTATTCGTTTTGAGCACTCCAGAATGTGTGAAGGTCTTCATCCACCTTTTTAAAATAATAATTTTATTAATCGCTAAACCTTTAAACATTAATTTATTTTGCATTACGCATATTTTTTAATAAGATTAAAGTTTAATATTTTTATTTTACTAAAAAAGTAAAAGAGAAAACAAGCCAGAGAGAAAAACGTTTTCATGATATATTNTTAATTAATTATTTTTATATTACATTTAATTCAGCTATGCTCTTTTATTCATATTATATTCATTATTTAAAAAATTAATGTGAGGGAATAGAATAAAAAATCTTTCTGTCCCTGCCAGGTCTCGAACCTGGATCTCATGCTGGATAAACTAAGTTAGGTTATCTAGCTCGTCTCGGTGGTGCAAGTGGTAGCATATTGGCCCGGATAGCAGGAGATCCAGGTTCGAGTCCTGGCTGGGACAGATCAATTTTTCATTCTATTCTCTCGCATTAATTGTTTAAAATTTACGTGGGATAATACACCACAACCAAATTAATATTAATGTATTTATTAATATATGTTTTCTATATTCCCTTACTACATCGGAGTTTTTGTGGGGCATGTACCTCACGGTTTTCTTCCCTTTCTTCCCGCTGGAATTAATTATGAACAAACATTTCATCAGAAGTGCCTCTGTTTTATTCCACTCCTCTACGGTATGTGCCAGGAATCCGAGGAAATGTCTATGCTTCCGTCATTTTGTATACTGCCATAAAACCTCAATCTTCAAGATAGGGTTCAAATGGGACCAGTTATCTTCTTCTTACTCCAGATTTTGAGCCTTAACCCTCTTCTAGTTTTGAAATGGTCATTTTTGACACCCCTCACTGAGGGATTCTGCGGTGATTACAAATATTGGCATTCCTACATCGTGAAGATTGAGTTCAACCGAATTCAGGACGAGACATTCTACCTGGTCTATGACTCCATCTGCACTCATTATCCCGTCTTCTGTAGAGTATCTTAAAGTGGTCTCTAAATATTCCTTACGCTCCTCATTTTACAGCACATCGATTAACATCTATCCGCTTCTTCATATAGGAGCTACTAGCTTTCAAACCAGTTCTTTCTTACTGGAGTCAGTGTTGAACTCTATTATTTTTTTTTCAACATATCAATTCCTTTCAATGCCCTTCAATTGTTCCCCAAGAAAATACAATTTTTGCTTTCTTCTCAATATATCTTTTCAATCTTCAGCTTGCCTCGTCTTGTTTTTAAAGATTACGAGTCGTTTTTGGGTCATTCTTAAGGATTTTTCTTAAGTATCTATTACCCCCTGTGCTACTTCTTTCATATTATTATCCACATCTTCCCAGTAATTATCATCTTCCCACAGAGACATTTTTCATTTTCGAATCAAAACATGTCTAAGCAGACTAAACAATGGTCATGTGGGTTAACATCGTTCTGCAAACAATACTATTTTTTTTCTTTCGACAAAAATTACGCTTCTCACCCCATTATTACTGTAGGTTTTGAATCACACAAGCTCTGCGTAAGCTACCACTTCAAATCCGTATATCATTTCATGAGACAAGTAAATGTCTTTTTATATTTTATATATACGATAAATTTTGATAAACATTTTTGAAAGATAAGATCTTCGGCTAACTTTTCGTTTTCATAACGAGATTTTTTTTAAAACGGATACCAGCTCTCATGTCCCAAACTTTCTTTTAACCTAGCTCTTTTTGGTGCGTTGCCACCTGTAGACTGACGGATCTCATTAACCAGAGAAGCTTACATCCTTTTCCATAAACACGGCAACGAAAACCAGTCAGTCCTCTCTGAGGGAGGAAGTAATAAGCAAACCTAATAGTTGGTATGTTAGAGACGCACTGTAGCAGGTGAGCAACTTTAGTACTAATAGAAGAATTCAAAAATATAAAATCAAGCACACTGTTAGCTTTTAAAAGTGGCGAGGATATGAATCCTAATAATAATCCTAATTTGAACAATCAAAAACCTATATCTAATCGTACAAAAATCATATTAAATATAAGAGAGTTGATCAACAAGTTTAGAAACTTTTCAAATTTCACGCGCTTTTTTTTTTTTGTTTTGTTGGTCCACTTGTTTTGAACATCTATTAAAAGCTTCTAGTGTATTGCATTATTTGTTAGTTTGTGAGAGGTATTAAGGTTATAAGTGTCTATATGTGAACTAGTTTGGATGTTTTTGGCATGAGACGTGTGTCACCTAAGTTGGATTCCAAATTGCTAAATTTTGACCTAAAGTAACTGTAGAACGTCACCGTATTTGCCCGGTTTCAGCCCCCCGTGACTTTTTCCTGTTTTTGAAACTCAAGAAACCCATGACAGGACGGCGTTTAAGTACACAAAGACGGCATCACTGAATGAATGAGGAGGCTATAACAAAAAGTGCTTATCAGAAGTGCTTCGAGAATTGGAAAAAGCGTTGGCACAAGTGGTTACAATGCACTAAGGGGGGGGGGTTACTTTTACTTTTAAAATAAACATTTTTTGATGAAAATAAAAAGTCACCTTCCTAACTGATCACACCTCATAAAATACAACATATATATATATATATATCTATATATATAGNTATTGCAGTTCAAAATAAAATGAACTGCGATTAATAAAACTCTATGAGTTAAAACACAATATAAATCTTCAATTTAAAAATATATATTCTTTAGACTATATAAATAGCATAATTTAATTTGTAAAAAAGTAAAATACGCTTTAACAATGAATATAACATAAAAAAAAAAAGAAGGTAAAACCTAAAATACAAATACAATTTATACGTAATTATAAAGGTATAAAATTTGAAACTGACGTAATTTAACAATCTACTCGATAGAGCTACGTCAACTAAGCAGATTTCCCATTTTAACGAAGGGTAAAACAAAAAAAAGGGAGTGACTAAGAATTTCTAGCAGAGAGTCCGAGGGGGAAATGTTAATTTGTAATCAATATCAGTGCAAACTATATACAAATTACCATAAAGGAACCTTTAAAATATTAAACAGATATTCGACGAACCTATTAAATATGGTATCTCAAAATGTGTATATATANGTATATAAGGCCTCTGCACCTGGCGACGCTCTTAAGGGCCCCTCACCCTCCTATTATGTAAAACTAGTATATTGTAACAATAAGAAAATTGTAAAAATCTTAAAATATAAATTTATAGTATTAGGTTCAAGCCCAAATCTAGTACACTGGCACAGCTAGTGCGCCGCGATGTATATGTTAAAAATAAATTAGAGGCTACAAAAAATAAAAAATAAAAAAACGCTCTCATACTCCATTCAGCCCTAAAGAAGCTCAGATCACACGATGTGCGAAAGCTTGGCACCTAAAAACTCCAAGACACGGTTGAACCCGGAAAAAGTATTGGTAAATATGTCTGAGGACCATGGAAACCTACGTGAATACATATCTTCTCTTTTTTTTGCAACTACATCTCCATGAATGGAAACGCAGCCAATTATTCATGATAAATTTCCTTAATAATATGTCTATAAATACAATAAAATAAGAAGAAATTTAAATAACACAATTTTCTTCTCCCCCCTTGAAGGAACTTCTGAATTTCATCTTTAAATTGTTTTTCCATAGAACTGCCATTTCCTCTTTAACTCAACGGCTTTTTCATTGGCTATAGCAAAATGTGTTCCTATTTTATAGAAAAGATAGAAATAATACTAATAAAACATTCTAAAAAATAAGAACTATCAATAATAGTGAAACTAATGAGATAATTATCAACAATCAAGTTCTTTATTAAAAATTATTCTTATATGAATGTAAAAATTTCGCAAAACATAAATAATAGAAAATTGAGTTTTGTATTTACTGTAGTTTTTGACAAAACTAATAAATATTAAGATAATGACTAGTATTCAGTTTGATAACCTAGGAACTACTTACTCAATAAATTGTATAAAGAGGAGTAATAATTAGTACGCAATTGCATTTTAAAACCATAAGAAGCATTATATTTTTAGGATATTTTATCTAAATAGAAAATAAAACTTTATCTTAAATTTCAGTTTATCACAGAGAAGTGATGTAAAAGTAACTAAATTCCACATGAAACGTAAAATCTAGTCTAAATATTATTTACTTAAATAAGTTGATTAATTTCCTCTGTTAAACAGATTTGTTTTGAGGGTGGTTTTTTCTCCCCATTTGATACATGCCGGATGTTATTTCTCCTCATGAAAGTAGGATTCCGCAAAAAGTAAAATAAATAAATAATACATCAAACTTCACAAAGACTGTCTCTTCCCCTTGGCTAAGGTTGAAAAATAGGAAAGAGTGAGAGAGAGAGGGAGAAATAGGGAGAGAGTGAGAAAGAGAGACCAAGTGTGAGTATGGGAGAGAGAGAGAGAGAGAGTGAGAGAGGGAGAAATAGGGAGAGAGTGAGAAAGAGAGACCGAGAGAGAGATAGAGAGTGAGTGGGAGAGTGGGAGAGAGTAGATTTAGTTTTTAGTTTTCGCCCTCTTATAGTTTTCTGACGTAGAATAAGTCTATAATAGAATAAGATAAAATAAGATTAATTTCAGCGGAATGTATACCCTTTTCTATTATATTATCTGCAAAGCTACATGTTCTTCCCCCGATTTTCACCATTAAGGAATTCAGCCAACGACTTGCGGAATGAATCCTACTTCAGGAAAAGCTATTGGATTGTGAGTCAATATGGGACATAACAGCCCTCCAAAAGTTTTTGGGTGGAAAGTAAAAATAGAAAAAAAAACTTTAGTAAAATAAAACATTATCTTAAATTACAGTTTATATAGATAAAAGAGTAAGTTGGTTTAGAGACAGTGAGTGAGTAAGAGAGGAAGGTTGCATTCATGAAATTCTAATGAGAATAATACATGATAATGGGATTAAACGTATGAATTAAGTGCGGTTAAAAAGTGTTTGTGTGCGTTTCCCTGGAACACAAAAGCAGGCAGGGGGTGGGGTTAGGGGTCGTAATGAGCGTATCTCTCTCTCTGTCCGCCCTCTGATAACACATGAAGCCGCTATCAGTGTGCTTGGCAAAACAACTGAGTCCAGCGCGACGATTATTTAATATAATTTAAAATTAAGTGGCCTCTCGGCTAAAGCGGGAATTTATGCGCGGAGGCGAGCACATAACACGCCGTGAAATGTGTTAAGTACACACATGCACACGGACAGTCGTACGAACACCTCTCACCGCCGAATCCAAACCCCCCCACCGCAACGGATTTACCACTTTCCCACCAATTAATTAATTAGGCCTCATTTTCTAAACGGATTTTAATTTACCCTTTAATGGGCTTGTTTGTCGCTTGAATAAATCGCAAACAATCTGGAAAAGCTACAGATTTACTCACTAACGAAGTCATACATGAATCTACAATACATTTTTAAATGGTTGAAGGTTCGTTGGCCATCGAGTCTTATGCCTGAGAAATTAGGCATTCTATTGGCCTGGATCAGAAAAATAAAATACTTCAAAATTGTTTGCTAATTTTTTTTTAATGCTAACTTTTCGATCTAAGTTGTAAGTCATCATCAGGGCAATAGCGATGTCTGGAGAGATCTCCGAGGGAGGTTTATGGTCGTATCGTATGGAGTGAAGAACTTAATTAACCAGTACTAAACTAAAGCATAAACTTCCCTCGGGGATCTCTCCAGACATTGCTATAGCCCTGATGACGAATTACAAGTTCAGTCAAAACGTCTCCAAAAATAAAATAATTACCCAACTATTTTGGGGTATTTTGTTTTTCTGATACTAGCCGATACCCTGAATGATTTTTCCTCTATAAATGTTTAAATCTAGAGAAAAATTTGAAAAAAAAAATACAAGGAAAGAATATCCTTTTCTCGAATCTTAAACAAGTAACTAAATAATTAGGAGCAAATGACGAATAAATATAATTATTAAATATAAATAAGCCAGAGAGAGCATTTAATTTAAAAAAGAAGGACACATGGCTTCAGCTTACATGAAAAAGTATTATTCAACCATCTTAGTTATATTCGTAAATATCTTCCTTAGTAACCTATACTTAGTAATATTCCATTTGAATAAGCTTATTAGTAAAGTAATTTTAAATGTGTCATGACATAAATTTAAAATAATAAAATTTTGTACATATTTTGTGTTCTACAATCTCAATATTAGAAACTTTGGTTTTCTTCTAAACCCCTCCCCTCAGCCTTATTTCAACCAAAATTTGATTCAATCAACAGTTTGAAATAGTAAATTGAATTAGTTTATATTTTCTTTAAGTAAGAGCACCTACCTAACACCTAAAGTACAATCATAAATATCTCTTAAACATCTAATGTACTTTATTTCTGAAAAATACTATAGAAAAATTGCATTGTACACTCAATTTTCTATATTTTTTTATATTTTTGTAAGGCTATTAATAACGATAAAGTTTTAAAGTTGTTGTTTCACTCTTCTAACCCCCCTTTGTCTTGACCTATTTTAGCTATTAAAAAACTCCTTTAACGGAGTGTTAATATCGAATTTAGTTTCATCACTTAAAAATTGCCAGAGTGCATATTGACACACACAGATATAGATATATAGGTAAATATAAATATATTATTTTCTTGTTCCTATTCATAAATTTTTTTTAAAAATATATATTATATTCCCTAAAACGTTCTAAAAAATAAGAACTA
>KZ807000.1:937662-949613 GCA_000696205.2 Oncopeltus fasciatus
AAAAAATCTAATTAGCCCTGTGTTTAAAAATATTAATTTTCTTTTTGTAAAAATTTAAAAAGATTTATTACCTGTTGGTAAATCAACACACGATATTTCAATATTTTGTTTGGGTTTTATTAATAAATAAAAGTTATTAAAATTTTACAGATATTTACATTTCTCATATACCAATTTCATTTTTTAATATTTTAATTATAAAAATGAAAACAATATATTCCGATTTTTGGAACGTTGCTGTTTAGGTTAACTTATTCAAGTATAAAATATTTAAATGCAGTTAAAAAAAACTTTGGTCTCAAGAAACTGGTTGAAGGGCAATATTATTATACATACAACGTCTCGAACTACTATACTTGTTAGGACTGTACGGGCTACATGGCGACATATGCAGTTAAAGACAGAACCCGATAGCCATATTTAAATTGTATCAAATTTTCGGTCACCAGCTAACATTTTTAAGTAATACGGCAAATAAACTATAAAATATTGATTGTCTTGTGAATTTCCTAGCAGTCAGGGAGAAAACTGATGAAACATTTGCAACAAAATTGAAAATCTAAAAATATGTTGTTATTTATATATAATTGCTATTTAACCAAGACTTTAACTCATAACTGTTAATGGATATCTAAGGAATTAGATACAAGTAAGATAAAAATTGTACACACAAATTCTGTCAGAAAATTTATAATTGGTCAAATGAAGAGTTTTTCTCACTCTATTCTCTTCATTCATACTTTTGATATCACATTACATTATGGTAATTCTGTATTATAATATTGTCAATTATTATTATATTCTCATGACATTGTATTTCTACAGCCCTGAAGATGGCTTACAATGTAAGCCAAAACGTTGGCAGATAATCTTTTAAAAAAAAAAAACACTTTTGTTAAATTTGTATTTTTTTTTGGATCTACCTTAACCGAATCCCGACTAAAATCATCTAAAAATTTTATAATTTGTTGTGCCGTGCTGACTTAATTTTGAGTACATCGTAAAAAAATAGTACATTGTATTTTTTTCCGTTATTGGGAATTTAATGTTTTATTAATAGTTTAAAACCTAATATATCATGGGTTAATAAGAACGGTTATGATTTGCAATTTATTTTTAATTACTGTGTATACCTGAAGACTGTTGATGTGGAAGATTTAATATAAATTAATCAAAAGTTGATAATCTTTAAGAATTTAATCGTAATAATAGAGATATTATGTTTAATAAATCAGTGAACAGTGTTGTATTAAATAAGAATTCCTGAATATATTCTATTCTAATGACAGATCTCAAAATTACCCTTTTTATATATACTCCTGTTTTACAACCGTAGAGATTTAACTGACAAGTAAATACAGAAAGTATAATCCAATGAGAGTACAGGAATCTAAGGAAAATTAAATTTGGTGATGGCACTAGACGTAAGATAGTTCCTTTTACGAGGAGAACATGAATTGTGTTCTGGCACTAGAACGTAGAGAGTTCCTCTTCAATGTAGAAAACTAAAGTTAAGTCTTGGCACTAGAAGGATGGAGGTTCCTCTTCAGTGAAGACAACTATAATAAAGTGCTGGCTCTGGAGGGAAAATAGTTTCTCTTTAACGCGGAGAACTAGAACTAAGTCTTGGCACTGGAAGGAAGAGAGTTCCTCTTCAATGTGGAGAACTAGAACTAAGTCTTGGCATTGGAAGGAAGAGCGTTCCTCTTTAACGCGGAGAACTAGAACTAAGTCTCGGGACTGGAAGGAAGAGAGTTCCTCTTCAATGTGGAAAACTAGAATTAAGTCTTGGTACTGGAAGGAAAAAAGTACCTCTTTAACGTGGTGAACTAGAATTAAGTCTTGGCACTGGAAGGTAGAGAGTTCCTCTTCAATGTGGAGAACTATAATTAAGTCTTGGCACTAGTAGGAAGAGGTTCCTCTTCAATGAAGACAACTATAATAATTTTACGCGGAGAACTAGAATTAAGTCTTGGCACTGGAAGGAAGAGCGTTCCTCTTCAACGTGGAGAACTAGAACTAAGTCTTGGCATTGGAAGGAAGAGCGTTCCTCTTTAACGCGGAGAACTAGAACTAAGTCTTGGGACTGGAAGGAAGAGAGTTCCTCTTCAATGTGGAAAACTAGAATTAAGTCTTGGTACTGGAAGGAAAAAAGTACCTCTTTAACGTGGTGAACTAGAATTAAGTCTTGGCACTGGAAGGTAGAGAGTTCCCCTTCAATGTGGAGAACTAGAATTAAGTCTTGGCACTAGTAGGAAGAGGTTCCTCTTCAATGAAGACAACTATTATAATGTGCTAGCTCTGGAGGGAAGAGAGTTCCTTTTTACGGTAACTTCTAGAGATATTTACGAATATAACTCCTACTCACACTTAAGAGTTTATCTTTAACTTCCATTCCCTTATCAGCTTATAAGACAAAATTATCATTTAATTGAACTATGATGAGGAATGGATAATCTGCTTATTTAATACAGCCCGTGCTGACATTTTTTTTTTATTAATTGGATTCTATTCTAACTTAATGGTGTTGTTGTCTTAAGGTAAAAATTAGACAATATAAAAACAAATGGTATTAGCAACATCTATACGCCTGCTTTTAATCAAGTTACTGTCCTGTTCTCTGAGCCATTCCTTAAAAAAAAAGGTTGTTTTTGGAATGTGTGCACATCAATCTCAATCCTACCCCTATTAATGACAAAAGGTCAAAATTAGGACAAAGACAAAATTTCCTCAGCTTATGGTAATTTTTTCCGTATAATTCAACGGAAAATTCAGGTAAATAATCACTCACATCTGCCTTTTCAACTTCCCTTAGAAAGCATTAACCCGGTAGGTAACAATACCTTTGAAATTCGCCGACAAACCACCTCCCACCCCTTTTCACCTTGCCTCTCAGTTTAGTTCTGCACATTTCAGTGACCAGAAACCTTCCTCTCAGATCCCTTCAGACATCAAAATCGGTTCATATAAAGCTTTTATATACAACATTAACATTTATAACTTGCATTGTTTCATATTTTTATTGTTTAGTTTTATCTGTAAATATTATTCTGTCATATAACATAACTCATCAGTGTATTGTATTTCAGCTCTGATGATGACTTACAAGTTAAGTCGATATGTCGGCAATAATAATATAATTACCCAACAATTTTGGAGTGTTTTATTTTTCTGATCCTGGCCCAAACCCTGACTAATTTGTCCAGCATAATACTCGACGGCTAACGAACCTCCTACCATTTAATTTTAAACCTGTGCACATAACATCTGCACTTGCTAAGCCTACTTAAACCTAAAGCTTAAGAGTAAGAGTAAAAAGGAGCTTGTCCATCAAAAGCTAGTTTGTTAGAAATTTATAACTTATAGTATGGAAGTATACCCTTATTCTTATATCTTTGGATGGATCCAGTAAACCGTCTCCTGCAAACAGCTTTATGACTGAGTGTATGTTTTTGGGCTTGACGCTCAGGAAAACAATGAAGAAACAATGAATTCTATAATCGTCGAAATTGAGCACTGCAATGAGGAAGTGGTTTACAGGACAAGGTAATATCTTGAATAAATGTTAAAAAGCGGCAGCCACTGATAACTGTTACCAATCATATACTTTAATAGATATTCGATATTAGCAACGACATATAATAATTAATTAATAATCAATTATGCCGATTGATTATTAATTAAATGCAATAAAAAATATTAATATTTTTTTTAAATTTTTTATTGAGAGATTCTGAATAATATTCATAAATAGTAATTACAGTCATGATTTAGTTATCAGGGGACCCTCTCCCACTATACCCCTATTGCCCTAAAAAAAATTTGAATTTTAGGCCGGAAATTATTAATTTTTTTCAAATTTCAAGACCAAATCCCTTACCAATCACTCCTCATATTTTTAAATAGGTCATCAAATAAGTAAAAAAAAAAAAAAAGTTGTGCAAGAATATTTAGAAAAATTTCACCGTGATACGACTCAGAGGTGCTCGGTTGACCATGACCTTGGGTAAACAGAGATTATCAATGTAGGGCAACCCCGAAGATGATCTGTGAATAAATATAGAAGGATTTCTAGTACGAACTTTGTTAATACTCGAAGCTAAGTTCCACCAACTCAGACTTCCCCAAAGTCATTAACCAGTGCTTTCGAAAATTCCTGACGCCTATTAGCGCCCCTCTAAGCCGTGATTACAATAGTTTTTTTTTTTTTTTTTTTTTTTTTTTAAACCGTCAAAGTTAGGGCATGGCACAAGTAACGTACTTGGATGTGGAATTTCAGCCGAAATTGTAGGCGTGATTGGGGTCGAATGAGATATTCTACAGTTTTGACGTGAGGGTACCCGCCAGAAGCTGAAGACCTAGATCTGCCTCGGAAGGCGGACAGAGGCGGAATGATCAGCTGACCAGTGTGGGGGGCGTGGAGGGGAGGGAGGCGTCGCCATGGGGAACGGGACCTGGCTGGCCAATGGGAGGGGGACCCGGGGACCGCCCTCCGCCACTCCCCTCCCACATTACTCCCCGCCGAATAAAAATGAAATTAAAAGAGCAAAAGGAAAAAAAAAAGAAAAAAAAAGAAACAAAAAAAAAAGAAAGAATAAATATGTCTCCAACTGTTCGCGTTTCGATCCCAAATCCAATTGAGTCAATAATTTCAGTAACTTTGTTCCGCTCTTACTTAGGCTTGGCAAGTTTCACGAAAAAATATAATGTGTGATCTCTCGACCTTGCTTGTACTTGAAGGGACAGTTGGCTTGAATCTCCTATACGGTGGCGAAGCACTGGGTGAGTTTGAGAAATCAGCGCAAAACCTTACGGTGACCCGAACTGTGTCCATCTTTGACTTCGAAGGGAACCTGACCATTGAACATAACCTTATTCAACCTCTCTTCTACAGAATAAATAGGTAAGTTCATTGATGGCTTAATACATTCCTGTATTCCTGACTCGCCAGAGACTCCGATTACACATTTTTCGATTACTGAAATTAAGATTAATAGGGAACCTATTTTAATGTTTAATAAAAGCTTTTGTGAGTAATTATCTTAAAAATATTCAAAAATAACTAACATATATATATTTACGTTTTTACATCTGCCCTTAGATCAATACGTAACCACGGAGAACGTTCTGAGTGTCTACAAATGATAACCTCATAAGCTAATCATTGTTAGGACAACATGATTTTCTGCGATTTTCGGAGATTTGATTTTTTGAATGTGAAATATAAAAGCACAAACATTGTGGTCCCTGTTAAGTTGAAGAAAGGTGATTAAAGTAAAATGGAGAGTTTTTTTTTTTTTTTTTTTACGTAGATATTATTATTAGATGTTTTTTTGTTGGGGTTCGATTATCATGGTAGATAAAAAAAATAGAAATTTAAAAAAATGTATATTAAAAATATATANTCTTATCAGGAAAAAAAATGTATTATTTTCTTCAAATGGTTTTCCAAACCTTGTAGTTGTATAGTTCCCTGAATTATCTAACTGAAGAACTAAATGAATTACTGTATTTTATAGTTTATATCTAAAAAATATATTTGATCCCCACAGGATACTAAATTACCTACACAACTACCTATCATTAAGGCGAGAGGGGTCTTGCCACCTGGATCAAATGTTCATATCTGAGAGGTAGGGTTTGGAAATTAGTAGGCATTTTTTTTTCAGATAGACACAGTGGGTGGTGGATGTGATGAATTTTTTTACACATTTGTTATTGTTTTTCCACAGTATTTAATATCACTTTACTTTCAGTTATTGCAATTCTATGCAATAATAATATAAATTATTTAATTTTTACGTTTCTCTTATGACGTTGTATTTCAACAGCCCTGAAGATACATTGTAAGCCTAAACGTCGGCAGACAATTATTAAAAAACGCATTCCTTAATTTTTTTTTATCAACCTTGACAGAACTCCAACAAAAAACAACTAATAATAATCTCTACGGTCAAAAACTCTCCACTTGAATTGGTAAATATCATTTTTTAAGTCAAGTAGGTAGGATCGAAGATAATGTCGAAAAAAACAATTTTTTTTTTTAAATCTCTCATTGAGAACAAACTCAACTGCTAGCTTGATTCCTTCAGTCCCCCATGAAGAAGTTGTGAAAACTTCCCATATTCGATTAAAGTAGGATATGTATAACAGAAAATGACTAATTCCATTTTATATACCTAATTTAATGGAGTTTTAAAAATTTATCAGAGGTTTTAATAATTGTAATTTTTTCGGAATAGAGGTAATTGGGGTTTGGTTCAAATATTAATAAAAACACTTTTTTCTTCAAAATGTATATTTATTACATATTAGAAGGGCTAACAATGGTCTGCGAACATAATGTTATGAAAAAATAGAAAAAAACTAAGAGAAAAGTGTGGTTCATCTTTTACTAAAATCCTTTTTTGTTAAATTATTTGAATAATATAGTTTAATGCTAAACCCTTTATATATTTTATGGAGGTCTTGTATTGGGAAATTTAATTTTATATTTCTCTCTCTCTTTTCTCTTGTTAAAGCAAACATTTTCAATTTACTAATGTTTTAAAAGTATAGTATCATATTTTAATTTTAAACTTTTACAAAGATTTTAAAAAGTTAAAACGTGGATTATTTTCATTTATTGTATTCATTTTTTTATCTGTTAAATACTCCACTTGAAAAATATTTAATTCATTACATTCAAGAATTTTTATATTTTGTAGGGTATATTAAGATATGTTTTTCGTTCATCACTTTTTCTATAAATTTTATTATTTAATTGATTCTTCTGCTTTGATGAGAAGAATGGAAAATTACAAAGAGCTCTCTAATTTTATCAAATGAAGCAGCTGACCTTTGACCTTTCCTTGATCGAATACTTTACAAATAAATTGATGTATTATTTTAATCTAGAGTTTAATTTCGGTGTTTAATTAAGTAAGAAAAAGTATATAAAAAAAAGTCTCGCTTCAGGTTATAAGGGGGAACCAGATATTTTATTCGAGAACCACAAAATAAATGTATATCACTAGTAAATGTATGTAAATATATTTTAGATTTATATTTTAATCTTTATAATTATATTTTATTTATAGTTTTATTTATATTTAAAAAATAATATTTTATATTTTTAAATAGGACATTTGCAGTTGCTTGTATTTCTTCACTCTACTTTCAGATTTAAATATATTTTTAAAGTAGTCTTAAATTCAGTACCAATAGCATACAGTGATGGTAAATATTATCCCTTTAGCATGTCCCTTCGGTATGTATGCACCTCTAGAAAAGTTCTGAAATATTGGGCACTACGTAAATGCTATCTGCCATGCTGTATGTACCACTAGTAAATGTATTGGTCCCATTCAATGAAAAATGGTACTCAATTAGGCCTGGATGTTCCCAAGAGAACTCCATGAATTTTTATGGTTACTAAAAAAAAAAGGGAACATAAATAAAAAGGATAACTGCACAGTTAGTTTTGGACTAAGGTACAGAAGCCTAATGCCATAAATTTAGACCACCCTATCCCTAAATAAGAGAGTATTGTTGAAATCATCCAAAGGACAAGTGAACTGAACTGGATTTCAGCCCAAGAGTAATTAAATATATTTAATTCTAATGATTTTAACACAACTTGTATGGAACATAACACAAATGTATGGAACATAACCATGTAAACTTTAAAAATTTCAAAATAAAAAAGTTGAAACCATACCATTAAAAAAAATTCATTATTTCAACAAGGACTGTAAAAGGCACGAAGCTGAGAAGTATTTATGTAGAGAAAAGTTGGAACTTTGCTACTTAGCCTGCAGACATGAAGTTAAATTTATTAGCAAAAAAAAATGGTCAGGATATCGATCAAGGTATATATACTACATACAACTAATATTTGAGTATAGCTTTATACGCTATATAACGTTTTAGCTAAGATTGTAAGTCATCATCAGTGCTAAAATCAAACACTGAAGTACAAACTATAAAGCGTTGACATGTGCTTTATTTTGGTTTATTTATTTTCCCACCTTGGCCAAAAGTCACACCAATTTTTGAGAAGTCTCTTGTCGACCAGACTATATCAATAATTTTACAATTTAGTTATATAAAATTATGTTTACTATGCTGAGTAAAATCTTATCAGGAAAAAAAATGTATTATTTTCTTCAAATGGTTTTCCAAACCTTGTAGTTGTATAGTTCCCTGAATTATCTAACTGAAGAACTAAATGAATTACTGTATTTTATAGTTTATATCTAAAAAATATATTTGATCCCCACAGGATACTAAATTACCTACACAACTACCTATCATTAAGGCGAGAGGGGTCTTGCCACCTGGATCAAATGTTCATATCTGAGAGGTAGGGTTTGGAAATTAGTAGGCATTTTTTTTTCAGATAGACACAGTGGGTGGTGGATGTGATGAATTTTTTTACACATTTGTTATTGTTTTTCCACAGTATTTAATATCACTTTACTTTCAGTTATTGCAATTCTATGCAATAATAATATAAATTATTTAATTTTTACGTTTCTCTTATGACGTTGTATTTCAACAGCCCTGAAGATACATTGTAAGCCTAAACGTCGGCAGACAATTATTAAAAAACGCATTCCTTAATTTTTTTTTATCAACCTTGACAGAACTCCAACAAAAAACAACTAATAATAATCTCTACGGTCAAAAACTCTCCACTTGAATTGGTAAATATCATTTTTTAAGTCAAGTAGGTAGGATCGAAGATAATGTCGAAAAAAACAATTTTTTTTTTTAAATCTCTCATTGAGAACAAACTCAACTGCTAGCTTGATTCCTTCAACATGCATATAATGACTTATAAAATTGATAAAACTTCATACAAATTTTATAAAAATGCAGCTGTAAATTTTCTGGAGAGCCTCATTCGTTTTTATATCTCATTTCAAGAAGAAGTGGAGCCTGATTGCTTCACCAGGGGAATTATTTTTCCTTTGCATCGGAAATACAAACATCGTTTGAAATCACGGGATCTTATTTGTAGACTGCAAGTATTTGCTGAGCCTATTTTTCAAAGACTGGATAGGTAACCTAAATGAAATTCTGACTGAGGTTCAGACAGTCTTCGCGAAAGGAAATTCCTCTCAGGACAATACCTTCTACCTTAAAAATATCACCTTGATATAATTGTTTACTTAAAAAGAAAAATTCTATGCCTTCTTCTTGTCCTAAACTCCACTCTTGTTTCGACTGATCGGCAGTCAACGTGTTTGAGTTTCCTAAAATGCCGTAATGATAGTACAAAAATGGTAATAGTTATATAAAAATTATACTCCTTTTCCGTATCAGCAAAAGTGTGCCTAATATCTGAAGGCCCTCAGTACTGTCCTATAACAGAAACTAAATGCACAATACCGGGCAGATTAATGAGCTCCGGACAACCAACGCGTTACAGATCTGGAATATTTTATAATTTTTTTTAAAGTTTCTTAAGTGTTTCAGGACAGCTCTGAGAGGCCTTCAGATAGACTTATGAGGCACTCTGTATCCCGATAAAGAAAAAAACTGATATATTTTCTAAAATAAATGTATGTGTTCAAGCAAGGTTGTATTTGTTTGCGTATAGGTATGTTAAGTACTAAATACAAATGTAACGAAGGTTTCAATAACAAAATAGAAAATTTCTTTTGGTTAGAAAAGAAAACCATTTAATAAGGGAATTCACTGAAATAAATTTAAATTACAGTTAAATTAATTGTTACTAATAACCGTAGATATAATTAAATAAATTTGGGAAATGAACATAAACTTAATGATCCCCCAGAATGGTTTTTTTTTATTTATTTTTTTGTATGTCTGCGTTATTATTAAAGTAGTGAAAGAATTAATGGAATATACTACATGTCAAAAAGTTATTTATAAGTTATGTTTTATAATATTTTTACGAGAAAACGCATGCATAAGAGGACATTGCATAAATTTTCTTATAAATCCGTACGAATTTTTCTGAAAATCATTTGACGAGTTTTCGGTAGTTTAGGACTCACAAGATGGCGAAGGTATTAAAGGCAGAAAAAATTAATACATTTTTAGATCTTAGATGTTTTTTCAAGATATGTAAGCAATGAATAAAATAAATTTTATATGGCGTTTTCTAGTTTTTCGTTAAGCAATATTTTAAAGAAAAAAGCTCCTTAAAAAAAAAATATAAGAGATTGCATGTATGACACACCCTACATCCGAATGAGAAGTTCCAGACAACAGAGAGATTTCACTCCCTAATAGACGCTAAAAATGGTAGTCAATATAAACCATTAATGCAAAGGAATAGAATGAAAAATATATCTGTCCTAGCCAGGGCTCGAACCTGAATCTCCTGCTTTCCGGTCTTGTATGCTATCCATTGCACCAACAGGACGAGCCAGATAGCTTATTAATTCACAACACACTAGCGAGAGTCTAACCCACGAGAAAGACGAATACATCGCTTTAAGCTCGAAGGAGCTGACATTGTCTAGCTATTTATCGACTCTTCATTATTTACTTTTTATTTTCATTTATAAATATGAATTTAGTTGTAGTGTATCATCCCACAAAAATTTTAAACAATTAATGCTAGGCAGTCAATATAATGTATGTGTATGTGAGTATATTTTTGTAAAAATTATGATAGCCTAATTGATATGAGGCTTTCAAAGACAAAACGAAAAGCTGAGTTCGTTAAATAATAGATGGAAGGTGGAGTTTATATATCGACCAAATTTAAAATTAATTTTAAAAAAAAATCTGTGTCACCAAAAAAAATGTATATTAAAAAAGGCATTTGAGATTGTAAATTTGGAATTTGGTTGACTCCCCCATTTTTAAAATACCATATTTGAGTTCCGTTTTGGAAATTCTTTAACCTATGTGTTATCGCTTGTAAGGGAATGAGAAAGAGAAGACCAGATTACAGTTAGATATCGTGATATATTTGTTATTGTTAGTATTATGAAAAGTAATATGGAAAGGAATAGATGAAGCATTTCCTAATTGCCTAATATTTATCTTTTGCAATTTTTTTACTAGGGCTTACAATAAAAATTATATGTCATGATAAACTAGAATGTCTGAATGTAGACCACTCTCTACCTGCAGATGGGTCTTATTTCATCCTCAGGTACAATAAATTCTAATGTCACTGTCCTTTTTGGTTGAAGATCAGACTTTAATTTGTTTCTTTGTGTTGTTAGGAAATGGAAATATTAGAAGTGATATCATATTTTCTTTTATCCGTCTTCTTGGTTTCTGCAAACCATCTTCTGTTGGCGAGCGCTTTCGGACATTGTCCATCTTCTGGCCGAATACATGTGTCCACTTCAATACTGCGTTTGTATTCTGTGGGTTGGTCAGATGCGTCAGATACGCCAGGACGACCTCTGACGAACCCACAGAAACCAATGAAGGCAGATAATAGAAAGTATGATAGTTCTATATTCATTGGTAGTGATTATAACCCTTTAGATTATTTATTAGAAGGTGGTGATTAACATGACATGGAATACAAATATTCATAAAACCACAATGCTGGGATATTCGCTTGGTTAGCACAGCTCAAGAGCCATAAAACCTAATTATTTTAAATTACCGTTAACTTTCTCTGACTTCACTCACATGTTGGAATTCCAGGAAACGATAAGGCAGACAAGGCTGCAAAGGAAGCAGCCGGTATGTTCGAACCTCCTCTAAGTATCCTCGAACCAGATGACCTTAAAAACTCGCTAAGGAAAATGGCACTCCAAGACTGGAAAAATGCATGGATGCTAGAACCAGCACACAACAAACTGCGGAGCATAAAAAACACCACAAAAGAATGGAACACCTCCATCCGTGGGAATAGAAGAGAAGAGGTAATACTGACCCGTATGCGGATAGGTCACACGAACCTTACTCATATACACCTAATTAACAAAGATCTGCCGCCTAAGTGTAATACCTGCCAAGTTCACCTA
>KZ807001.1:0-17076 GCA_000696205.2 Oncopeltus fasciatus
AAGAATAATAATTTAAAATATAACTCCAAACTTTATTAAATCAAACAATATCTGGACCATATAGGTACTACAACAGTTCACAATCACCGACTAATTTGAGGGCAAGAAAATGATTTTACACCTTATGAAATCAATGCTCTATCTTGGTAAAAATTTTGGTTCAAAGAAAACCTCTGCATGATCAGGTAATTTTTTCTACATGAATATCTATATAGCAGCTAAGCGCTTTGTTTTATTATTAACTTTAATAAGACTAGTGATATTTGGTGAGAGCATTGCATGATTTGATTTTGTATATGCACATGAGCAAGGACTTTTTACATGCAATAAAAAAAACAACAACATGATTTTCTCAATTACCACTCAATTACACTTACCTTATCAATCATTACAGGAATATGGCCCTGGAATTTGACTGTCCTATCTCGAGCCCTCTGTTTTCTTTCCCATCTCCTTTTCGAAGGGATGATCCCGATGCCTTCTTCCTCACCACTAGGGAGAACACGCCTAGCTTGCCACCACTCATCATCAGATGCATTTGTCACATGGAGGATATCACCAAAGTGAAATGGAAGTCCTCGCGATGGAAGGCCATCATCCTTGTTTGGGTCATATTCAAAAAGTGCCCTGAGAAGAAATTGAATAATTGCAACTTTCTAAAACTTAAAACTCATTGTTGAATAAAAATTATCAATAAAATGATGGGGGACTACAAAATAAAAAATCAATTTAAATTGTAAAGCTAAAAAATAAAAAAAAAATCAAGGTTAAAAAAACCTTAATATAAGCTTATATTAAAAATTATGAATGATACATAATTTAAGGCACTTTTTTCTCTACTGTCATATATTTGAATAACCATATTTAATACTAAGGAACCAAGTATTTACTAGCCTCCACTATCCTTGAATTCCTTACAAATCAGGAATTGTGCTATAATTTTTTTTTTTTTTTTTAATAGACTTTAAAATATATTATCATAAAAGTATTTCTCTAGGTCATGGGGTAACTTAAAAAAACACAAGATGCTATAGCATTCTTTGCAATTATTGTTAAAAATCGTTGTAAGTTACTATTCTATTTCTTAAGAAAAAAAAAATTAAGCACAAATCCTGACAAAGCCAGTGGACACTATCCTAAATTAATGAGAAACATAGTTCAGCTAGGGCTGTGTGTCAACCTGAGACCCTACCCTTGATCAGAAAAACAGCAATGTCATGTGATTTCTTAGCATCAATACGACGATTCAAATATCTAATTATTGAAAATTAAAAATTGGGCTGAGGGTTCAGACTTGCTCTGGGAAAGCAATTAAGGATATTGATAATGGAATGGCAGCCTAAAGACAGTCCCTCCCTCCATGACCCTAAGTGAAAGGGAGGCTAACACTTAAAAAATTATAAAATAAAATATAAAAAAAGTAATTTATGTTTTGTCTTGATTTTACCCCAAATCAAAAATTTTATTAAGATATTTTAATAAGTTTTCAAAAATTTCAAAATATTAAATACCTAGACATATTTAACAATGATTCTTAAATATTTCCTTAGTTTGTTTAGGGCTTGCATGATGAACTCCAACATACACACACTTTGTTTTTTGTTAATAGCTTTAATAATAACAGTGTTCATAAATGAATAAAACTTACCTAACGTATAATGTTCTTTTCTGAGATGTTCTAAGCAAAGTACTGGTCATTTGTTGTGACATTGCCTGTTTTAGATCATGGATTCTGGCCTCAAACCTATTGTATTCTTCCGGCCTATACTGGGCAACTATGGTCACCTCTTGACCTGCTCCCTATAAAATGGGAGAAAAGTTAAAAAAAAAATAAAAATAAAAATAAATAAAATGAATGTAAAAAACATTAAATTATATTTTGAATATTCAATAAACATAAGCCCAACACATATACACACAAAAGCATGCACATACACCCTGCATATATGATGACCAAATAAAGGCTTTATTATTTTAAATGAATAGAATATGAGGATTTCATACCACACATTTTATTATTTAAAATAATAAAGCCTTTATCCAGTCATAAAAACAGTACATCAAACACAGCATACCTTTTATGACCAAAACCAATGGGTGGAAGAGAGGATTGAGTAAAGTGTAAATGAGTGGCTCATTTATTTTCAGATTAATAATTGTTCATATTCAAACAACTGAATAATCCAGCAAACATTACATAGAGGTGTATTCAAAAGAAAACATTAATCTCAAAATTATTTATTTGATTTTATTAAGAGAACTATAAATATGAAATGTAAATCCTGACTGATCAGTAGCTGAGCCAAAACTTAATTTATAGTTGATTATCTCCCAGCTTTGATTTCTTTAAATCATGACAAGAAATTATGATGAAAACCTCAGAAATTAAATATAAAACTTGACTGATTAAAAGATAAAAAAAAAGTAGAACTTTTTTTTTTACTGAAATAATAGTTATTTCATAACATATCATATTATCAATGATGAAAAATGTAACTTAGAGTGATCAATAGCTGGGGAAAAAAATCAACATTATATGTAAATTGCATATAGCTTTTACTGTCTAAGAGTAATTAAAAAAAAATATAGAGACACTTTCATTTGGCCTTAGGGCCTGAAGTTGTGAGAACCTTCAGTGACAAACATATATAAATAACATATTATTTTTGGTTTTATGCATCTAATAAAAATTTAATAAAATCTTGAATTATCATAATTTCTGATGATCTCCATTCTTTTAATATTTCTTGATTTAAAAAAAAGAAAGTCATTTCATATTATAGTCTTCTGAACACGTTTCTTATTAGATGTTTTTCTAGGTACTTATTTTTATCCATTCTATTAGATTTCTTTTAATAAATTAAGAGTGTACCTTGAGAGCTGCTGCAGCCTCTTCATGGGTAGCGGTACTGAGGTCTTGGCCATTGACAGAGAGAATCCTGTCTCCCCGCCTGAGATCTCCAGAGAGATCAGCTGGCCCTCCAGCCAGAATAAATGAGACAAAGATACCCTCACCATCCTCACCACCAACAATGTTAAACCCTAGGCCAGAGGAACCTTTGTTCAAAATTATTGTTCTGGCATCCCTAAAACAAAAAAAAGAAAACAGTTTCATGAGGGAAACGTCAGATATTTAAGGATTCAAAAATGTAAAAGGTTTTGCTAATCATATTTGGTTGGCAAGAATCAATAAAGTTTAATCTTTATTTTTGCAAAAAAAAAAAAAACTTGTTAATAAATATAGATTAAAATAATTGTTTTATTATTTATTCATCCACAATTGTGGAGCTAAATCATAAATTTTTTAAAATATTTTTAAGTGTACTTGACATATAGCTTAAATATTTTATTTATATAAATGAAGTGTGCTGGGTCACAATAAATAATGATAATGAATGATATCTAATACATCTTTTACCTAGAAATATTGTCCTAAAAAATGTATAAGCGAACACAAAAAGTTTATGTCTTTATGCAATACTATTAATATTTTAGGAAGACGAAATTATATAAAACTTACACATTCATATATACCTGTAATGTGGATTAGCAGAATATATATTCCAGTTTACATGGTAATGAAAAACATGGAGGTTACCAGAAAATCTTGAATATATGATCTTAGCAACCTAATTGATAGCTAAAGAAATATTTGATTAAATATGACATTTAAATAACATTCCCAGTGAATTGTACTCCTTTTTAGATATTAAAGTGATAAAACACATAAATTGCAAAATATGAGATCTATATAGTGAAAGGCAATGTGGATTAGCCATTCCTTTAGTTATTTAACATATTTCTCACCAACCAATCATACTTACTTTTATAGACAGATTTCATTATTATTCCTTATTAAAGAAAAAACAAAGATACTATTCAAAATATCAATGATTCACTTTGTATTTTGAAAAAAATATGTGACTGAAAATAATTGTAGGCTGAATTGGTTGAAGACCATACATAGAATTGAGCACTAGAATATCCCTGCATAAATAAAATGATTTTAAAAAATTTTAAATTAAAAACATTGAAGATACTATTTTCTTGGGAGGTAATAATAGATCAAAATTAAAACTGAAGAGAACATTTAAAAGAACCAAAAAACAACTTAATACAGCAAATGTTAATAAAAACTCCCTAAATTTACTGTCGGAATAGCTACCATCATTTAGAACTCACAAAAATAAGATGTTTGTTCTTCTGAAAGTCAGCTATCCCTTACAATGCACGAAAGGCCTGAGAACTGACTGGTTGGTGTCAGAGAACTAACTCTTTGGAAGTGATCTCAAACAGCTAAATCAATTTAGAAGACGTTCAACATAGAATTAAATGTACTTATTAATTCATGTTAATAAAGGAATTATTTAATTTAAATCTTTCTTTTTTGAACTATCCTCATTTTTTTCATAATAGGATGGGAAGGGCCTTTATTCCTTCACCCTGGTGGCAGCTTTTAACGTTTCCCTCGAGTTAGACTCCTATTTAACTGTCTCAATACGATAGTACCCAGTCCTGATATGCTGAAAGCTTATCATGACCTTTTGAGTAAATTTTTTCACACTTTGAAAATTTATGAATATTGATTACACTAAAATTATGTATTTTAAATACATTAAAGTATTTTTTAAAAAGTTAGCGAAAAATAGGGATGTACACGACTACATTACTGGGTCACCTCATTAGAAATGTAAAAGAAGAAATGTTTAAAAAAAAAAAATTGATTATCTTTTGTTATATTTCGTAGCTGTGAAGACTTTCTGCCATTTAAACCAAATGTTAAACAATAAATGTATAAAGGATATTAATAGCCTTCAGCATATTTCACAGCTCAATGAAGACTTGCACTTACTGAAACCGAATATCAAACATGAAAAGCATATAAGAAATAAATGGCCTTCATTATATTTTAAAGTTCTAGAAGAATTGCTCTTCTTTAAACCGAATATTTATCTAGAAAATCATATAGGAAGTTGATGGCTATTGTTATATTTCGCAGCTCTATGAAGATTTGCTGCCACTTAAACATTTAAATTACTAGATGAAAAAATGAACAGGTAAACACAAAACAGTTTGTTATGCTGTTCTAATCCACAACTTATGGCCCACAAGTTTAGAAGGAAATGTTAAAAATTACTGAACTCAACAACAATCTTTTCAATTGATTCATCCAATTTAATGTTTGGAAATTAGATATAAGGTTTGTGTAGTTGGAGTTTAAACTTTTGAGATAATTTTATTGTTATGTGTTTTGTTCAATAATATTTGTTTTAACGCAATGTATAGCTTTTCATTTAGTTTTTGTCTATTTTGGCATTAAATTCAACTAATAGTTGAAATAATATGACACAATTATTCACATCCCAAATATAACAGTCTGCTTACTTCATTTACGCCGATCTAGTTTCATAACTAGCAGCAAATAATATAATTGCAATAAAAAAAAATTAAACTGAAAGGCATCATACTAATTTTCATACTTGAAAAATGGAAATTGTAACTGTTCTTCGGAGGTAAACAATTAAATATGAACCATAAGAACGATGTTAAGAGGTTTAAAAGGAGCTTTAAATTATTAAAGTAGTTATGACTCTAAGTCGGATCCACTTTTAAATGAGTGGAGAGAGTTTGGCGATATAGTGAGGAATCAAATATAGAAGGCATGTGTCAGATTTTGTAACCAGTAAATAACCTTCTTGTACATTTTCTCTGTAGTTGTTTATCTTTAAATAAAAGTATTGTTCAATTACTATAAAATGTGTCTTTAGTCAGAGGGTTTTTTTAAAATAGGAGAGTATCTGTAGTGAAAAAACTTTTAAACGGGTGGTTTGCGGAGAGGATTTTTGGTATGGGAATTTTTTTTTATTTATTTATTTTTTTTTTTTTTAAGAAAGATGGATTTGCAGGGAGTTGTTGATTGGGAGATATCTATGGTTTCTAGGCAGAAGCTTTACAGATTTTTTTTCTCTTGTGTTTATTTATCTTTTATATGGGTCATCGGGCAGGTATTTCATAAAACATCTTAAAGGAATTTTAGAAACGGGCAAGAAGTGATATCAGGAAGTCTGCAGCCACGAGTTCCGGCAGTAAGCATTTAGAAGTGGGAGCGTCACCTTGACTTGAACCAAGGTCTCTTCTACTGCGCCATTCTTATCTTCACATGTCCTTTTTCATATGTGCTCTGCTTTGAATAATCTATCAATCTATAGAAACACTTAGGTCCGAGAGGGCACAGTTCATTTTTAAAGATTCTACTCAAGAGACAATTCTCTATTTGAAATTGTATTTATCAATTTACTAAAGACGTAATTAAACTCTTCAGAGAATTTATAAGTTTATCTTTGCAGAGAAATATAATATTTTATAACAATTTCAACGAAATATAAATTAAATAAAAATATGATTTTATTTAATTCCGTGTTCAAATCAACTTCAACAAACATAAAATATGGTGGGAGTCCCTATTCCAAAAAAAAAACAAAAAAACAAACACCAAATTTGCTCTTTTTTCAATAGAGAATTGCAGAAAATTTAGTCTACTGATATTGCACGCGAGTGTAAAGTGATTTAAAATTTTTTTTTTTTCAGTTTACAGTATCAAACTTTAAGGAAAGGAATTAAATGCAAGGGAATAGAATAAAAAATCCAACTGTCTCAGCCAGGTCTCGAACCTGGATCTCTATCCGGGCAAGCGTTCCAGGCTTGAGCCCTGGCTGAGACAGTTAGATTTTATATTATATTCCCTTGCATTTAATTGTTTAAAAACGATATTTATAAATTTAAGGAAAGGAGTTATTTAATTATTTCTTCCCTCCTACAGGACTGCCTCTTCAAAAGAGATATATTCAATAGACCAGGTCTTTTGCTGTATAACATTCACAGCCATGTGGTCCTGAAATGCCAACGAATTTATTTCGAAATAGTTTTTCTTGGAGTAATTAAAACAACTGAATATACCGTCATCCTAGAAAATGGGCCGATTCGATTTGAAAAAGATAATACCTTGCGTAAAAAATTATTATTTTGAGTCCCGCCTATTTGAGTCCGTAGAGCACTGAAGGGACGGAGTAGGCGGGTCGGGCAGACGAATGTCCCGCCTTGATTCAGGGTGACCTTGTACTCCTGTTTAGGAAGTGCCTTGGGAGGAGGAGGAATGCGAGTTTGCGTAAGAAGTCATCGGGGAAGCGCAAGTGGTGGGGCACTTGGATCAATGGGTACCTTTCAAGGCATGACTCAACTGGATAGCTTCACTTTATATTTAGAAAAACATTATCAAATAATTAAAGAAATAAATATTAATATGTGAAAATCCTTTTATAATGAGAAATTCGTATTTCTCTGATAATAAATTAAAATTTCACAAGTAGACCTGGACTAATGAAGTATAATCTAACAAAAGAGAACTAGACTTATAATTTATTAGCACTGCTCTAGAAAGAAACTAGTGAGTTTAAGTACTTTACTCCTTTATAACTTTCAAATTTTAATAAATAAAAAAATATTGCTCCACAATGTTTAANATATATAATATACACATACATACATAAAAGATACGTTGCAGAAAAATATTTCAATAATCTGTAAGGCCTTACAATGATTATTTTTGTTTTATATTTTCCTCTACTAATTTAACTGAGTTAAGTCAATTGTGAAAAATGTATTAGCCGCAAGGAGAAGAAACTAAATCTAGGTACATAGCAGTTGACCTGTCAAAAAAATTCCAAATCAGTAGAGAATGTTAATGTTTAACTAACTCCCTTATTTTAATTTTTTTTAGACCTCACCTAACCTACCTGAAAGAATTATTCTAGAAGTAATGGCATATAATAAGCCCTACGGAGTATGATTTCTAATCATAGGCGTGAACCTGTGATCCGTAGGTGTGACCATGTGCATGATGGAGTTTGTCAGCCTAAATGTAGGCACTACAGAGTCTCCCACACTGGAATCATACTTATTTTTCTCATTAGGAAGGACTGGGCCTCTCTCATCCTCTTAGCGTCAATTCGTAACAACCCCGCCGTCATGTTATTCCAAACCTGTCCGCGACCAGGGCTAAATTCAAGAATTGGACAATCTCTCCCTGATTTTGACGCGTTGGAGCATCCGATAAAAATTTTTAATAGATAGCTGTAGACTACCATTAATGAAGTTGAAAACTCAAGTAACTGAAATTCCAAACTTAATTAAACTGCCCTTGTGGACAGTTTCCACATACGACTTCCAGAGGTTTAAATTCACTAACTTATTCATTGATTGGAAATACAGAATACCATTGTAAAAATATTCAACGGAAAAGTACCTTTTTGTAAGAGCTGTCCATCTAAAACTATTACTTGAAGTGATAGTTTCAGTGTACATTGTTTCTCTACAGGTCGCTATTACATAACTTATTAAGGTCACGTTTATTAATAATATTAATAACGAATATTAAGTAAATATACTAAGCACTGACATAAGTCCTATCACTGCTTGAAGTTTAAATTAAAACAAAGGGAAAATTTTACGACCATATAAATAAAAATTTTACAACTTGACCGATATCTTATTCGTGTTCTCTCTTTGTTTTCTACATATACGTTAATTATATTATTTCTTCCTTTTCACTTTTACTCAGTAGAAAAGCACAACCGCGCTTAAATGTATGAGACGTGTACAACTAATAAACTCTAAATAACAAAAGAACTTCGCATAGAGAAAAGACCCATCGACCACACTCCTAATAAGTTTAGGCATTAAAGAACGTGGAGGTCGCGAGGCCAGCTTCGTTTTAGACGCCGGGGTAGATTGTAAGGATTGGAGACCGACGATAGGGATTGGGATGAAATTGGAGTTTACTGTGGAAGACTTTGAAGTGGGTGGAGATAAGATCTTGGACGAAAGGGATATTAAAACCTTGATGAGGGTAGAGTTGGAGACTTAATATGGAGCATTTGCAATTTTTCTAAGGGTTTTGGATTGAAAGGATTGTATTAGTTGAATATTGAAAGGCTTAGTAGCATCCCAGAGTTCTGCACCGTATGTTTATTAATGTCTGGTTAGCTCTTGTCGCTTGATTTCAACATGTTCGCCTCAGTTAAGTCGTGGAAGGTCAAGGTGAACTGAATCTGAACTAACGGACCGAATCTAAAAGAGGTAAAGGGATGTTATTGTACCTAACATTAATTGGAGAATCTTTCCTTAGATGTAAATCTGAATTCCTTAGACATATTTGAATTCATTTATTTTTATCCTCTATTTGTTGCACCACTGCTGAATAGTTTGAAGATGATTCAGTATAGTCATAAGTATTTTTTAAAATTTCAAATGTTAAGTAGCGAGCTAATGACCCATTAAGAAACCTTAAATGGAATGAAAATTAGGGAAGTTACAGGTGTCTTTAAAAAGACGAGGTATTCTAAAAACACTTTTTAGGCGTTTCCCAATAAAACCCCTCGTTTTCCAATATGCCAGTGTATTACTACATTCCCATTCCTACGTAACAGACTCATGTATGTAAGAGTGACTCAAGTAGTTGTCAGTCACTAAGAGACTTTCGCTGTACAGAGAGTAACGGGGACGCTCATACTCCCGAGGAGATGGGGCGCTATCTGGGCCCGATACAGGTGATACTGACTGTATTCAGTTTCAGAGTCAGGAGCTGGAGGTTTCCCAGGCAGTCGTAGACAATTAGATCTAATTGATCAACAACCCACGACTGGATTAATTCAACTGACCCTCATGGCACCCCGCAAGCTACGAGCGTCAAGAGAACCTGTCCAGAACTGAATATTTCTAGTAGTTACCATCCCATAGAAATCAATATTGATATTTTTTTTTACAATAAAAAACTACGCTGGACACACGCATCTTTTAAATTTTTCCTATTAACAGTCCTTAATATTCTCTAATGTCTTCAGCTTTCACAAAAAACAAATTTTTTTTAAACCTCCTATACCCCTAGAATGTAGAGCGATGTACAGCTAGCCACTTTTTAAAAAATTGATTGATTTTTTTTTCTTCTAAGTTTTAGCTTCCTTTTCAACCACTTAGGATCATAAAGGGAGGGGCTACCTACAGGTTGCTATCCCATTCTAAACATCCATGGCTTAGGACAAGCTTTTATTTACAGATAAAAGCTTGCTCTGGGTAGCATTTGAATCCGCAGCATCTGGATTTGGACCCCATGAGCTGACCTGGTGCTCCGTCATTCTATTCAAAAAATGCCACCTCCTTTTAAACATAGAATTTAAGGGAAGTAAATTGTATTCATTTCTCTATAAAAGCCTATTCAGAGAGGGATTGAAACCCACAGCGGCATGCATATGAGAGTCAGCCAAGAGTTATTAGTTCAAACTTAAAATTTAAAGGCAACAAATCTAAGAAAAGGAGAAAATAAAGACCTTAAGCATTTTAATCGAAAGCATGAAATTTCTGACATTGTCTAAATAAAAAAGGAAAATTTTGCTGTTAGGTATTTAAAAACATATTTTAATATGTATTTAAAAAATATTATTANNNGTTATAAAAATATTGATATTAAAATAAATTTATTATTACAATGTGTATTTTAAAATAATCACTTTGAACTACAAATGGTGGAGATCAGTGAGTTACACACAGTGAGTTAGATATAAAAATTTAGTTTTCAATGTGTTTGCCAAAGAGAAACTATACAGCTAGCGATTCGTCTTAAAGTTATAATTATTTGAGAATTCCCACCCTTAACTCCTTTATCTTATTATTAATGTTATCTTTTATTATTATATCTCTTTATTTATATTATTTATTTTATTTTTAATCTTATATCTCAGGCAAAAGCAACAGTTACTTTCAAAATTTCATTAAAATCAGTTCAGTACACTTCGGTTTCGAATTTTCATATTTTTTCTTGCAGTAAGTTAGCTATGAATCAAATAAATTGTCAAACTCAATGGCAATTACTTAAATGGCTTTTATTGTTTCTCTTCCAACACATTCTCATCTTTTCATAGGATAAGTAATGGAGATACGATGAATACGAAAGAAGACGAAAAATGTAAATAAAGTGCAATTTATAAATTAAAAGTTTATAAATATTTATAAAAAAAGTTATAACTGTTAACACTAAATGTAACCCCCTTAGTGTTGATAGTGAAGTTCATATGAATTAGGATATAACCCCTGAATCACAAATATTTTAACTATTCGGCTCCACCTTCTCCGAGAAATTTTTTTTCGTGTTTAGCTAAGCTACGACGGGTGTACGGATAAGCGGGTATAAATGTGTTTTTATATTCGATAACGGGATTCAAAGCGTCTTGAATTGTAAAAACTGTAAGAGTGGTTATGGTTTTATTTTCAGGACTTATTTTATAGTTTAAATTTTTATTAAAGGACTCTTTTATAGTTTGTTTAAGAAAAAAAAAAAAGAAGAAAATAAAAAATACTTGTTTTTGATATGTACAAATAAAAAGCGAAAAACATTTGAAAAAAGAGTTTCATCTCTGACAATCAATTGTGTACATTTCCAGTGAAAGAATTAGGAAACCATGCATATTACAATGACATTTTCTACAAACTGTTTCAATTCACTAAGCTATATATTGGTTGATTACGTCACTATTACGTAGTTAAATCTCGCCAATTCAGTTTTTTATATCATCATAGTACGCAGACTTTTAAGTTTCGAGCAAATCCTCTTGAAAACAATTTTCGGGCGGGGGGAGTAGGTAATTCAGGATGAAGAAAACTGATGAAATGAATAAAAGGCAGGAATAAGCCATATTGACATCGCGAAATATACAACAGTTTCCGAGCTGGATAAAATCTATTCAACACTAATCATTTTTTATCATAATATTAAATAAAAATAAATTTTCTTTACGATTAATCTTACTTTAGCTAACAATGAGCTATAAAACCCTAAATAATACACTAAAAAATTACTTGTGCTAATGAATAAACATTCAGACGACACTAATAAGTGTGAGTTATTTAACACTGGACGGACATAAATACGTCAAGGTATTCCAGAAGATAAATTATTGTGGATTATCGATAAGCTGTGATAGGTAGGGATAGTTCTCCCATAAGCCTTTGAGGGTTGGATCTAAGCAAAAACTTTATGGAAAAGGGTAGTTTACCTGCGCCTGGCCCTGGGGCTGAAATAGCCCAGGAAGAAGTTGATCCCGTGAACCATTGGAGAGGACTGAGTGTCCACCACAGATAACCGAGGGGACATCACAATACAGCCGACAACACAATACAGTTCTACCAGCGGAATATACTGCATATATATCTGTGTGTGGAGAGAGAGAGAGAGAGAGAGAGAGTGAGAGAGAGATGAACAGACTTACATTTAAAATAAACTCGTGGGACCAAAGACAATGGAGGCCTTCCCTATACAGAGAAACTATTAGTGAGAACACTTTTGGACTAGATAAGAGCGACTGTCTAAGAGAACAGCAATTTAAAATATAAAATAATATATAAATTGAAATACGAATAATAACCATTAAATGTTCCTCANTATATAAAATTTCTATTAACGTTATGTTCTGTTACATAGCTTTTTGTAGGGTCAGTAATGATCCGTTGAAATTTAAAAAAATCATGGTCCTATCGCGAATAGCTCGTTTTCCTATCAAATATGATTCCTGAAAACAGTCTATTCTCATAGAACATGATAAGGAGGGGCAGCAAAAATAATATATAAATTGAAATACGAATAATAACCATTAAATGTTCCTCAACTCTTGTTATTTCTCTAAAATACCTCTCTCCCTACTTTAAGCTTACTGTATTGTCATGTCGTAATAACATTGTATGTATGAGTGAAATATACATTAACTATGCCCAAAACAGAAAAAAAAAAGCTACAAAAACAATCAATAATGTTATCAATTATATTAATTAGGTTAACCACTCTCACTGAAATTATTCTTTGGTTTAAAAAAAAAATTATATCGAAATATATATCAATATTATAAACAGAAAAATACAAACAATAATAGATTAATCACTGAACATAAAAATGTTTTTTTCTATTTAAGTTCTCGCGAGAAAAATAAAAGAGAGAACCGGAAATGTTTCTATTGATATTGATATAGTAACATAACTTTGTTATGCTAATGACGTGCATAATACTTAAACGGTAGACCGGAGAATAAGTGAGAAAATAATCTATAATTTCAGTAGAGTTCCCCCTCCAGAAACTTGAGTCCAATCAGGACAAAAACTACACAGCTCACTCCACCGTGTTTTGTGACTCGTGGATGGGCTAGAATTGAAAAGAAAAACAACGCAAAAATATGAGTTCATACGGTATGTATGAACTCTCGTCACCTTCTATGGTATTTTTAAAATACCATAGAAGGTGACGATTAATCGAATTTGAATTTCTTGAGATTTACCACACTGATCAGGATTGGAGTACAAGCAATTTAAAGTTGGAAGCAACGCAACAAGTAATGTGACTTTCCAATAATATCAGTAAGCACATAATAAACTCAGCAGTGAACACAATATTATACCTCTTTCCCATGATAGACTGCTGGATAACAATTTTGCGATAAGGAAGTGCTTATTCAACAAAACGAAGCATTTAAGAAAAAAGCAATTTGTTTATTCGAATTTATTTTCTTTTAAATTTTAATTCACAATGCCAAGAAAAATTTTTTTCCATTTTTTAACCAGTTTTTATTTAAATTTCAGCGAATACTGTTATATTTATAGTCCAAGGGTAAGAAAGCTATAAACGATTCTGCCATCTTAGCTCTTACGCATGCACATATAAATCAGATCTCAGGCGAGACTGTCGAGAAAAAAAATTCAAGTTGTATTAAAAAAAAAAAAAATTCAGAAATTAAAAATATGGTTTTTTAAATTATTTTGAAAATAAAACCTTCACAGATACATAACTGGAGAAAAGTAGGTTTATGCCACTGAAGAACCCCTACTATACTTTAATTTGAAAGAAATTAAATGATAACTTGCTCCTATTAAGAAAATTTAAAATAAAAAATATAAATGATCCATGATAGATTAATAACTGATCAAACAAAATAAATTTTTTGTCTGAGTATTCTATCTAATTGCTCATTATTCTGCCCCAATTTATTTGAAAATTACTTCAGGCAGCTATAAAATGTAAAGGTATTACTTAAAATTTTAAATTAGCATTAATATACTTTCTTAAGGAGATGTAAAAACCAGAATCTCTCCGCACTAGATGGGTGGCCACTTTGTTGTCGGGGGAGGAATTTCCAATCCTGTCTGCGTGAACGAAGAACGCCTACTACTTTGAATCGGTAAGTTCCAGTTAAGTAGAAAGTGGAAGTGGACATAGCCTGGATCCTGAAGAGCTAAGGCAAGAAGAGGGGGGGGGGGGCTCCTCTCTCTTGGCTCAGCAGAGGCAAATAAGAATTTTCCCGCCCGATAATTTCAGCTGGGAGTTGAAGGATCACAGCTGATCGGCGGTTAAGACCCGCCGCCTTGTTTGACCAGCAGGGAGGTTCAGTTCTCGGCTCTCCCCCTGGAAGCCAACCCCAGGAGGTGCTTGCCAGGAATTGATTTCTACTCTTACACTCCCGTCGGAAGAGCCGACTTCTGTATTCATTAAGGAAGAAGTACTCCTAAACTCTTAGGAGCTTGAGAAGAGTTTCAGAAACTTCTGATAAAAATAAGATAGATCCATTCCAAATATAAATATAGTCGTTCTCTTAATTGAAAGACATTTTACAAGTTAAATAGGATTCTAATTTAATAAATAAATTATCAGCTAATTTTAAACCTTCTTCTTGATAATGAGATAAAACAACCTAAAAAGAATCTAACTTAATCAATCCGCCTGATTGATAAATGATTATTTAAGAAAATAAAGTCACCCCCAAGCTCTACTAATTACACTTTTATATTTGATTCTCAGAAAAAAAAAATGAATAAAAGTCTTTAATAATTATAATTTACTGAAAAAACTTGTTTTATTTAGTTTTAAGTGTCTATAAGCAACTTAGATCACTTACAGAAAAAAATTTCGGAAAAATATAATAGAATTTTTTTTTTTTTTTTTTNAAAGCTCCTTGCTCCAATAGTACATTTTCTTTTCTCTAACACCAAATTCGGGAGTAAGCTAAATTCTCTCGGACTTAGTAGATGTAGTCCACGGTATTTCATACATTAGCATATTTAAAGTGATGTTCCTCAAAACCTTAGTAGCTGGCAAAACTTTTATTAAGCGTTGCCAGAGTATCTCATGGGATACTCTCGGGTCCCGCTATCCTGGCATTGCGGGTACAAATCCCGCCAAGGGCAAGCTTTTATTATAAATAAATGCTTGTCTTATGCCATGGATGCTTCGAAAGAGATGGTGACCTGTAGATAGCTCCTCACTCCATTACCCTGATTGCTTGAAAGGGAGGCTAACACAATAAAAAAAAAAAATTATGTATTAAAAGATGCATGTATATATATGTAGAAAGTATATATAGAAAATGAAACACTCGCGGCTGCGATATATAGTAATCAAGAACAGGTGGGATAGAGAGTGCAGTACAAACACAAAATGAAAGAAAAAAACTTTTCTTTTAAAATCACTATATATATATATTTTTTTTACTAAATTTGTTTTCTGGTTCTATTTAGAATATAGTTTTCTGTATTTAAGCCATGCATTAGTATACATTTTTGAGGTTTTAAAGTTACAGGGTTTATATTAGCTTAAATATTAAGTCCAGAGAAGTTTAAGAACAAATATTAGCTATTAAAAAAAAAGAAAGGGGGATCAACTTCAAAATGAACATATGAGTATTCATCCAAAAGTCTTGAATCTTTAAGAAAAAAAGAAAAAGAAGGCGGAGGAATGGTTGTGTAAGGTTTGCTCCAGTTGAGTGTTGGTACATAACGGCGTGACGCAAAAGCTAAAAAGCCCTCGGAGTGGTGTAGCGAGCAGGACTGAGGAAAGGTTATGTGCTGGATTATATCGGCGGTCAGTATCTTCGGGGATTGCACAAGAGCTACTGCAATTGATCGACAACGCTCTCCGGTATTCAAGAGGGACAGGGGGATAGGCCGTCCTTCCCCTGGAGGACTGGAGTACTGCACCCATTTCTACGGTCCTCAGAATGGACAACAGGGAGGAACAAGGTCGAAAAATGGACGGATTTCATCTCCTCACTGACTAGCTCGGAGAAGCTACCTTCGAAGAGAACAGTTCAGTAGACTAATTAGTTACGTCCTTTTTTTAAATTTTTGGTTTTGAGTGTTAGCCTTCCATTCAACCACTTAGGGTCATGGAGGAGGGGCTATCTACAGGTTGCCACCCCATTTTAAACACCCATGGCTCAGGACAAGCTTCTGTATTATAAATAAAAGATTGACCTGGACGGGATTTGAACCCGCGGCGTCAGGATTGCGAGACCCGTATGGATCCCCTGAGCTAGCCTGGCGCCTCCAGTTAAACGCCCTTATAGGAGATTATAATAATTAAAACCTACACTTCCTCAGAATGTTACCTTGTTTCCTTTAGTTCTAATTTGCTACATTCAATGAGGCACAGCTTATATTGTGTCCCCGGATAGATTAAAATAAACCTTACAACAATTATTTAAAAAAAAAGCCATCCAAAGAAGCACGAATACTGAAGTTTGTTTCTCTTTTAAATGAATTCTGAAGGAATATAGTGAATGAGGTTACTCTAGTCATAGAGTATTTGAAAAATTATTTTATATTTTTACCGTTCCTACCTTCAAGACACCAAGAACTATAGTCACTATAATTTACACAAACACGGATGCTTGCGCACATGTATGTATATATATTAAATTAACGCTTCCCCCACTCTTCCTACTCGGCCAGTTAGTTAGTGGTCATACCATTTACACTCATTCTTCTATTCCGCATGTAAATGTAATTTCATAACTTACTCTTTCATAGATCTCTAATGAAACTTGAGAAATTACCTAATGGACATTAAAATATAACGCGAAGGGCGAGAAGTCTCCCCGAAAATTTTACTCGTTGTAATTTTTTCTTTCTGTGTGATTACTACACTCTTTCTTCCTCCTGCGCTGATTTATTATACATATATAACAGCCGGAGTTATATAGTTATATATAT
>KZ807001.1:29334-47763 GCA_000696205.2 Oncopeltus fasciatus
TCTCTTCTAGACGAATACAATTTTACAACCGTCTAAAATCTAATCATTATATTACGAGTGAATTGGCTTTTCAGTCCGACAACAGCCTCATATTCCGTTTTAAATTAAGGAATATGTTAGAATAACGTAACGCATCTTATGATTAAAACATTCATTAACTGCTTCGAGAAAATAGCTAGAAATAAAGATTAAAGTAATTATTATTATAACACTTATAAATAAAAATAATTTAAAATACACTTTATTGTATTAAAACGTATTAATAAATAATAAAAATTATATGGAAAAATGTTAGATTCATCACCCAGATGAACGATCCCACAAAATAGTTGTTCCTCTACAATGAAATTAAAACACCCGAGGAAAAGCCGAATGAGGTTTGGTTGAGAGGTGAGCTGGCTAAAAGCAGGATCACATATTTAAGATTATAGAATAAAATATGAAATATATCTTGCACATAAATTGGCAATTTAATCCAAACGTGTTTAAAACCGAAATCGCCATACAATAAAAATACACATGCCGTGATAAGAGACTCCTTCCACTTATCGAAAATACTCCAGGAGAGCATTATCAATAACATTTCGTCACAGGTACACAATGCATTAAAAATGAAAGCGGAGGGGCAGACGTTGCACAGCTACTTATGTTTGAAATATTCTCTTACAATGGAGAGTTTTATTGACTGTAGATTGTATTGTTAGATGTTTTTATTTTGTTGGGGTTCGGTCACCGTAGATCCAAAAAATACTACTTTAAAAAAATGTATTTTTTAAATATTTTTTTAACTTAATTGCCAACGTTTTGGCTTACATTGTAAGCCATCTTCAGGGCTGTTGAAATTCAATGTCATAAGAATACAAATAAAAGTAAAATTGAAATGGAAATGAAAATAAATGATTTACAATATTATAATATAGAATTACCATAATTAAGTGTAATATCAAAGAAGAAGAATTCAGCGTGCAGAAAAACAATTAACCACACATACCTATCATGAAGAATAGAGGTGACGTCCTGTCCCTAGGTTCACGAAGGGGAACGGTTATGAATATTTTTTTTTTTTTTTGAGGACACCGTGGGTGGTGGAAGGGTGGGGGTTAAGAGGCGGTAGGTACAAAGGAAGAGCGGCCTGTTGCAAAAGGGGCAATAAAAGGAGAAAGGAAGGGTATTATAGGGAATAAGTAACTTTTGGAATTAGGAAAAATGTTTGACAGGTTTATTTTGAAGGAGGGCTAATGATTTTTCAGAATGCTGAAAATTGTTGAATAAGTCGAAGAACTTTGTTCTGCCAGTTCTGCCGTTAACTGGATTGTGTAGTAAGTTAATGTGAACGGTTTCAGATAAAAGGCGTTAGTGTTCATAGGGTTCAGTGGAAAGAATGGTAATATTCTCGAAGTCAAATGTGTGTTTTTCATAAAAAAAACATGTCTTGTGAGGGCAGTTTTTATTAGTTCTTTCTTTTTTCATTAAAAAAAAATTAGTTCTTACTTTATGTCATTTAAAAAAATACATATTTTTAAAGTTGTATTTCTTGGATCTACCTTGACCGAACTCCAACAAAAAAAACAAAAAAAAAAAAAAAAACATCTAATAAAATCATCTCTGAAAAACATCTAATTCTCTGACAATAATAGAACTCCTCCTCCCATATCCTCCTCCAATTTATTTACGCTTTTAAATAAAGCGATAAAGTAGTACAAGTTCAAAAGAAAATTGAATGGTCCTTGATACTGGAGCCGATCTATGCCAGATCACATTGTACCTCTTCTTATTGTTCTAGCTTCATTTTGGGTGATTCACTTACCTCAATTGAGGGACGTCACTTACATGTAATATTCTAAGCATAACTATGCTTAGTGAGGTATCCTTTAAGCGAAATTTATGCCTGTCCATTCGGATTATCCAAGTCAAAAGCTTCCACTCTTTAAAAATCTTTTTATCTCTCATTGATTCACACACACACTGATTTCCTCCGCAGATTATCTACGCATTCCACGCTATATCCCATGAATGCTTCACTGTAATAAATCCACACAAATTACTAATCAAAGACTGTTATCTCTAGATCCCAACCCCAAACTCATTCTTCTTCTCTCATAGTTCTATTGAATCATTTCTTTTCAGAGAAACCAATGTGTGTGTGTGTGTGTCATTCCAAACAAAACAATCTTTGTTCCTCTCCTTCTCACTTCCAGAGATGCCGGGTGAAATAAACATAGGTCAAATGTGTATGATTAAAAAAAATTATAACACTAAAACGATAACTTTCTGAAAAATCTCAAATAAACATGACATGATGAGATGAGTTTTTTTTAAATGCTGAAGACCGGTTAAAAACAAATTGTTTAATATTAACAGTGGAATTAGTTTTATTATAAAAAGTGGATTAACTGTAAGATGCGATGGGAAGGAATCCAGAGGGAGAGAATGATGATATGATGCATCAGTTCAAGACTTTTAAGTTAAGACAAAACTTGGTTTTAAGTCAAGCACAAGTAGGCTAAGTGACAGGCGCAGTGAGCAGTTCACGTGGCGAGCCGATTAGCTTCTCAACTGCATTTAAAATGCCCGCAGAGCAGAGAATATATGGCAGTTTTAACAAACTCCTTAATATTTCATGGTTATGATCCCATAATAATTTAGTAATTACCTTCCCACATTAGGTGAGTGCTTTGCTTAACTAAACTGTACATAAATATTTTGTTTGGTTGTGGTTTTTTATCCCACTTAAATTTTAAACAATTAATGAGAGGGGACAGAATAAAAAATCTATCTGTCCTCGCCAGGAATCGAACCTGGACCTCCTGCTATCCGGGCCGGTATGCTAAATGGTGGTGTAATGGATTTAGCATACCGGCCCGGATAGTAGGAGGTCCAGGTTCGATTCCTGGCGAGGACAGATAGATTTTTTATTCTGTTCCCTCTCATTAATTGTTTAAACTGTACATAATCATTTAGAATCAATCAGAGAATTTCCCTTAAAATTTGAAAATGTTCAACCGATGGGAGGAGTTCTGGAAATCCAACTATTAATAAACACTAAATTTTGAACTTTAAGATTACAAGAACAATTTTAAGGAACGATTTATACCAAAGATTTCCTATAAATTAATATTTAAGAGACAAGTTTTAATAATTTATGTCCTATCATAATATAATTATGAAAATTATAGTTTGGAACTTTCTAAGTACAATTATAATATATAATAAAGGATTTCATTAAAGAAGGACAATAACGAGATCTTTTATTATTAGACGAAATTATAACGAATAACTAATTTTGTCTTGGAAGACAAAAAGGGGAAAGAGGAAAAAATAAATGCTTGTCGAGAGTAACTCCAGATTGACTAAGAGGTGGTGAGCAGGAAGTCGCAGGATATGCAGGAAACAATAGTAAATAACTTCCTCAAAATGCGTTTTCCATTGTATTACATGAGCGTTATAAAATTGCATGCTGTGCCTATTATGTTCAACAAATTATTGCATCCAATCACCACGTTTCAGCTACCAACGTAATAGTCTGCCGAAGGAAGACTAAATAACCCATTCAATTTCTGCAGAATATCGAGGCTGCACATTAAGTAAAATGAAAAATGTATAAAACAATTTGCTACTACTGGAAATATCTTAGAGAGAATATTTTGTCAAACTTGCTATAGAATTTTCCTGGTTTGGAAACAAAATTTTTAAAAATAAGTTGGTAAGGAATGGTGATAATTTGGAAGTTTGAGATAATGGGTTCCAAAATGACTCGCTGGATGTGGCAATCCATGGGAAACTCTTACATTAGATAGTACTAATAATATTACCAAAATAAACAGTATGGTAATAATGAATCACATTTTAATTTTATATCATAACGAATTAATGATACCATTGCAGTATCCTTAAGGAAAAGTATTAACACAGGAAGATTTTCAATAAGGTTACATTCACTATCCACTCCGTACTTTAAAGCCGATAGATTTACACTGGGACATTTTTGAGGAAGAAGTATTCCAATAGCATTAAAACTGGTTGGAATATTTAGATTATTGTTATATTGATACTTTCAAATAGTTACAGTGATCTAAATGAATAAAATAGCTCACTCAGATAATGATCATTAACAAAAATATTACAAGGTCATATATAAATTTTTTCCTTTCATCTATAAATGCGATAAAATATTTAAAAATAAGAATTCATCGCAAAAGATAAAACAAATGAATCTTATATTTGTCACTAATCAATTTCAACGAATGAAAATTGCAGCTGCGCATGACTGGAACTCATGGCCGATATGCAAAATTCACAACCTCGGTCTCTTCCTCTTCCACACAGTCAGAGAAAATGGCTTTTAGCTTTTAAATTCACATAGCTTATTAAATATTCCATACTTATTATTGGCAACAACATTAGTAGCTGATTCCTCTACTTGACAATTTTTTTAAATAATTAAAATTTATTTTATTTTTAACAAGAATATAATACATAACTTAATTGCCAACGTTTNTTAGTGACTATACTTTATGGTATGCATTAGGTAGAATCGGTGAAAATTTCGAAACATCTGTCCTAAGGACAATCTCAACAATATATATAAATATGAGGGTGTGTGTGTATACTGTTAGGTATAGTGGGTGTGTGTGACTATATATATACACATATATACACACACACGCGCACATATTCATTAACTGTTTCTGATTGAGATTATTACTTAATTAATAAATAAAATTTAACAATTTTTATTTTATCCAAATAATTTAAGTTCATCTGAACCATATTTTCTCTTACACGAGCGAACATAGCTGGCACCCTGCTTATCAGGAATTAGTTAAACGATTCACAATGGAATTTAGATACATACATTCTTTGGTATGAGGGGAAGCAGTATTGTTTCTCGAAGAAATAGATGATAATAAGGACTTGAAGGGAAAATATATATTTTTTTCAGATTTATTTTTTTAAAAAGTTGGATCCACTATCAAATAGGAGTAATATTTTGACGAAGAACTCTTTTACTAAGGCCTCTATACTAAATAGAACACTATTTACTATAAAGCCCTTCCTCCTCACTTTTTACCCAGCCAGTCTAGAGCCAGCCTTAGTGTTCTTACTTTTTACTATCACTGCCCTAACCGTAATGTAAGATCAAATATCCCATTTACCCTTATTTACAACCATTCTCAATGAAATATAATAAATCCCAGTTTATGCAGCTTTGATTAGCTGAGGCACATTTTTTCAGCCATTGTTCACTCGAAGTTTATATGACAAACGATATTCTTGCAATAATATGGAGTTGTGACATTGATTTTAATAAAATTTAGGGGGCTGGGAATGTCAGACACTCCAAAAACTGTATCATTCATCGAGTCAACCAAGGGTAAGTTGTAGCTATCAGATACACATAGGTTTTCTCTGTTTGCTATATTATAAAAATTAGTGAGCCCGCCGAAAACTCGAAATTACATTCTACACCTACTTTTTTTCTATCATTTTTTTTTCGTTAAGCTAAATAAAATGAACATATTAAGATTTTGTATTTATTTGGTATCTCTCTAATCACCCCCAACCATAATTGAATATATCCAACGATTTGCATAAAGAAACTGAAATATCATTGATTTAGTATAATTATTATAATAATTTTAACGGATTATATTTTCAGCTTCAGCAATTTAGGATCAGAGAAGAGCAGTGAAATTTTTCGAATGTCACGTCATAGTACCGAAATGAATAGCTTGAATTCCCAATGGGAAATCTGCTAAAAGCAAAATACAGGCAATTTGATAAAATTTTAATGGGTTTATAGCTGAAGTAAATCTAGTTCTAATGTCATAACTATTTACTAAACAAGAAACTATTAATTAAGTGCCCTAATGATTTAAAAATAAATTTACGGGACACCACTAAATCTTCAAAGAACATAGTAAAAGATCTTCAATGAAGTGATTTATTGATTTGACGAGAGGAGCTTAATTGAGGGCCCTGAATAAATTAGTTAGTTACCTCAAAAGGAAAAAAAAAAAAAAAAAAAATGAAAAAGAAGGCACCGAATCAAAAGTGAAAATTGTAGGAATGGTGAACTTTCTCGAAATGACTTTCTACGTGACCGACAGGGATAACCAGTTTTGGAAGGCACACTCTCAGGTAATGCCCTAACAAAATTTTTATTACTTTCACGTGATTACAAGAACATGCTGACGGACGGTAGTCAATTCTAACTTAATGGGGCAATTTCCAGGCATCACATTAGAGAAACGCTTTGATACGGTAAATTAGGCCTGGTTTGAGGGGCGTATAACTTTCCTTAACAAGGCTCCTTCAAGTGTTATCTAGCCAAAATTAGTGAAGTTCTCTAAATAGTACTCCTACAGCACAACGCGGTTTTGTAAATAAATGTAACAGTCATTTACTTTCTGCAGAGTATTTATCCAAGAATATATGCCCATTCTTTCAGAAAAAAAACGGATACACTTCAAATTAGGACGGGTACACTTATTTGTAAATTTGGTAGAAATAATTTTTGTAAAGAACTTTTCTCAGGAGAAAACAGTTACGATAGCCCAAACCTACTTTGGAAATGAAAGATCTACACTATATTTAAATATAAAAGTATCCTGAAGCCATATTTAATATAATTTTTCTGATGTTTTTTATTATTTTATTTTTAGATAATTCGGTATATGTGTATATAACAGAGCTTCTAAAAGCATTGATCATTCGGCCCGATAGATTGCACGAAATATATATTTTTTTGTTTTCTATCCAAAAATTTCAAAATATTATTCCAATAGTCAATATGAATATAATTATTAAGAAAAAACTGACCTATAATATATTTGAAAAAAAAATTGAAGCACGCGAAATTGCATATATTACGCAATATTCTGGCGATAATGACTAACATGTATTCAGTGTAATTACTCACTCGGAAATTCAAGTAGAAAAGCACTTTGGAACAATAACAGTCAAGAAAATTATGCAATAGCAGATGAAAAGAAATAAGTCAGTCGCACTGGTTTTGTGTAAATTAAGAGAATTCCTTGGTTTGATGAGTATATACAAGTTGATAAATATTATGTACATAACTTTCTATCGCGTATTCCTCCACACTTTTATAACTTATCTTTTATAAACAAATATGAGTTAAGTTTCATTGCACTAAACAAAATATTACGCAAACAGCATATAATATGTTTTGTCTTTGTGAAAAGACATTTTCTATTCTTACTTGAAGTTTCAAGTAATAGCCCCCTATTGGTTATGTGATTCCGCACAAAAATGAACACAGCCTGTCATTTCAAATTTTAAAGCGACCTATCGAATTACAGTCAGAAAACGGTGTCCGGTAAGCAGTGACAAACACACTAGGGCGCGCAAGCACACACACATAGTTTAGTGACTATACTTTATGGTATGCATTAGGTAGAATCGGTGAAAATTTCGAAACATCTGTCCTAAGGACAATCTCAACAGCTACATTCAAAATAAATTTGTTAAAAATCATGAATACGATGAAAAATAAATGGGTTCATCAGTTTCAAAATTATGGATTTTGGAAACCGCTTTTTTGCTAATTGTTTAACATAGTTGAAATACGTAAGGAGGACCATTGATAGTGGTTCGCGTTTGCGGCAAGGGTATGAAATTCACTAACGAAAATAATTCGAGAATTGTAATGAACTTCATAGCATATAAGGAACGTTTGAATTATGTAGAAGGAACTATAAGAATTCGAATGCGCTCACACCACAAAAAAAAAAAAAAGNTATAAATGAGAGTAAACGAGGAATTATACCTTAAAAGGTGGAGAGAACAATGGGCGTAAAAGGAAAGACGACTAAACCCGACACTAGATTGGCCGAGAAAGAAAAGTATGCCAAGTACTCAATCATCGTAATTGTGTTCCTCATTAAGCGATTTTCGTAAAAATGATCTAAAAAAGTTTTTGCAACACTAATAAAAACGAATATATCAATATTATAAATTTTGTTCTACCTTTTAACCCCTCATTCGTCTCATCTCATTTAGGCGAAAAATGAATTCATTCATTAGTGAGAGAGCTTGTTGGAGTTCGGCCAAGGTAGATTAAAAAAAATACAACTAGAAAAAAGAAAGTTTTTTAATTTATTATCGGTCTACGTTTCGGCTTATATTGTGAGCCATCTTCAGGGCTATAATGTAATCATGTAACGATCTTCAGGGACGTATTGTCACCTGGAACAATGTTCATGACCTACAGTTTTGTTGTGGTGAATGAAGAGATCTGGGAGGCAATGGTCTGGGGGGCCTGGAGTCCGGTGAGAGCTGGATATTGTCATGAAGAGGGTTCAAGGAATGTGAGATCCAGGTGACACGATGTCCCCTCTCGCCCCCATGATAGCCCTGATGATGGCTTACAATATAAGAAAGATAATAAAATAATACATTTTTTTTAATTGATTTTTTTTTGGATCTACTTTAACCGAAACCCAACAATTTGTTTGCTAATAATCTCAACAGTTAAAAAAAACTGTGCATTTGAAATTAATTCATTCATCGTTTTCCTAGGGGAAATCTTCTAAAAGAGTAAAACTCAGAGACGTCTAAGCGTGGAGTCATGAGGGGTGATGTGAGTCAGACGGAAATGTCCTACGATAAGCAGCCTGAGGCGACACTTCCAAACAATAAATAGTCCATTGTCTTCTGGAAGCTGGAGAGTCCTCCAGACTGAGTGTGTGTGCTGGCGGGAGACTATCTCCATGTGAAGATCTCGGGGGAGGGGGAGCTGCTCACTTATAGATACACAGCCGATAACGGATTCATGACCGCGACAGGACTATTGTTGCAATCACTGGGCTACAGTCAACTCACCCCTTATTTAGTCCTTTTCTGAGGCTCATTCTTATATATTTTCTCTTTTTTTATTATTTTGTTTTGTTGCCAGGGTTATTGAATTATGTATGCCTCCTAAGACCAAAGAGACATGACCTAGGGTGGCTTTGATGGATGAGAGTTCCCATCGAGCAATGAAATTAATAACATTTCTCAATTCGAGGCTGTCCTGAAGGAGTGAAAGGAGTACAGTTTGTAGAAGACCTTAGAAAATTTGGAGGTACCAAATACATTACTCTGATACCATATTTGGACACGGATACACACAAATATATATGTGTATATAACAGAGCTTCTAAAAGCATTGATCATTCGGCCCGATAGATTGCACGAAATATATATTTTTTTGTTTTCTATCCAAAAATTTCAAAATATTATTCCAATAGTCAATATGAATATAATTATTAAGAAAAAACTGACCTATAATATATTTGAAAAAAAAATTGAAGCACGCGAAATTGCATATATTACGCAATATTCTGGCGATAATGACTAACATGTATTCAGTGTAATTACTCACTCGGAAATTCAAGTAGAAAAGCACTTTGGAACAATAACAGTCAAGAAAATTATGCAATAGCAGATGAAAAGAAATAAGTCAGTCGCACTGGTTTTGTGTAAATTAAGAGAATTCCTTGGTTTGATGAGTATATACAAGTTGATAAATATTATGTACATAACTTTCTATCGCGTATTCCTCCACACTTTTATAACTTATCTTTTATAAACAAATATGAGTTAAGTTTCATTGCACTAAACAAAATATTACGCAAACAGCATATAATATGTTTTGTCTTTGTGAAAAGACATTTTCTATTCTTACTTGAAGTTTCAAGTAATAGCCCCCTATTGGTTATGTGATTCCGCACAAAAATGAACACAGCCTGTCATTTCAAATTTTAAAGCGACCTATCGAATTACAGTCAGAAAACGGTGTCCGGTAAGCAGTGACAAACACACTAGGGCGCGCAAGCACACACACATAGTTTAGTGACTATACTTTATGGTATGCATTAGGTAGAATCGGTGAAAATTTCGAAACATCTGTCCTAAGGACAATCTCAACAGCTACATTCAAAATAAATTTGTTAAAAATCATGAATACGATGAAAAATAAATGGGTTCATCAGTTTCAAAATTATGGATTTTGGAAACCGCTTTTTTGCTAATTGTTTAACATAGTTGAAATACGTAAGGAGGACCATTGATAGTGGTTCGCGTTTGCGGCAAGGGTATGAAATTCACTAACGAAAATAATTCGAGAATTGTAATGAACTTCATAGCATATAAGGAACGTTTGAATTATGTAGAAGGAACTATAAGAATTCGAATGCGCTCACACCACAAAAAAAAAAAAAAGTATTGGTAAGAACACCTATAGCAAGAGATAATCCTTTAAAGAGGTCATCTTTCCTACGTTTAAAAATATATGATTTACAAAATATAGCCAATTCACGAGTAAATGTAAAAATAATCATAATACAAGAAATAAAAGAAAAAATAATTATTAAGTTAAAAAAAACAAAAAAAAAACTAACAAGTAGAGAGTTCGAAGCTAATTAAAGATAAAATAACTGAAAGATTTTCAGACACATAAATATTTATATAATACTTCATGTGCACTGGAAAACATTATTTACAAAATTAATCAGCATTTACTTTATCATCAATGAACTAGTTTAAAGATATCTTAGGTATATATTAGCAAATTTCCCCCTAAGGAAATCAAGCTATTCACGTGGGTGGATTTCAAAAAATGTAATTATATACATGTGCTGTAGCGCCGTAATTTAAAAAGCAATTTTAAAAATAATTATACTAAATTTAGTATTTAAAATTCTTTTAGCAAACCGTTGGATAAGTTCATACTGAAATCGATCTCATGAGATGGTAGGGGGGGGGGGGGTCAAAATTATCGTATCTTCGTTATTATTAGCATTAAGAAAAAAAAATGAATGGAACAAAATCGGAGTAAAATGTAATTTGACAGCAATTATATTTAATAATATTTAAAAAGTAAAAACGAAAAAAACCTCACATTACGAAACATATTAATGAATAAATGGAGAGTTTTTTTGACCGAAGATATTATTATTAGATATTTTTTGTTGGGGTTCGGTCAAGAACAAACCCCAACAAAAAAACATCTAATCATATTTATATTTATGAATGAGTGTTAGGCGGGATCTCTAATTTTAAAAATATAGAAACCAAATTTTGTATTTATACTTTTCATTGCCATCCTTTAATGTTATCCACTTTTTTTGAAATCTGATAAGAAGTAAACTTTTATAGAATGCAACAGGTGTGGAATGCAATTTTCCACTGCTCATATTCTATAATTTTAACGTAAAACGCATATTAATGATAATATTTACGAATGTAACTAGGATTAGATGGGAGAGCGCTTCCCCCACTTCTTCCCAGTCAGTCAAGAGCAAACATTAGGCATACCTATTAAAGTAATTGTTTTCTACGTAATTTTAATTAAATTTCCTAATTTACACTTATTTAAAGTTCCTGTAAAGCGAATTTTTTAAAAATTATTTTCAGTAGTATGTTTAAACTTTCTTCTTAAAGTTGCAGAAATTAAAAATAAACTATTTCATCGTTATTATTAAAATATCTTATTTATGCCAATTCAAACAAGACTAAAATATTGTATTTTGAGCTTATTTTTAATTTAGACATCAAATTATATTCTTACCAATTGTATTTATATGATACTCGTGCAAAATGTTAATTTTGGAATAGAAGAGATTCAGAAAGAACAATTTAGTTGACTTCCACAAATTTAGCGTTCCAATACATCCATTCAATAATAAAAATTAAACCGATAATATGTACACAATCACACATTTCACAGAAACACACACACTCACTAACACTCACACAAACACAAAAACACCCGCAAATTTTGATATATTTTTAACCAGTTATTTATTTATTACTGGAATACAATTATTGTAAGAAGCTTTTCTAAGAACTTAAAAATTATCTCTATTTTATAAATACAAGGCTAAGTCACATAAATAACATAAATGCATTAGTAATACAAGTATACATAAAAATATTGTGATTTCCTATTTGAAATTTGATTGTTGATATGCTATTTAAATTTATTTTTGATACAGCTATTAGATAATTAAAAATATACAAGCTGAAATTCATAAAATATAAATGCTGTAGGGCCTTTAAACGAAAAATGTAAATATTCATTAAATCATAACAAGAATAATTCGTTTTGGTTTCCATTAGAAGTTAACACAGAATCTTGAAAGTACATATTTACTTCCAATTTATTTATTGTCAATTTAAATATATTTATATTTGTGTGTACAACAGTGCATGTTATACACACAAATACATAAGCTATGTACTTGGATGACTTACTTATATTTTTTGTTTTTGATGGTTCCGTTTGTTTTCGCTTTCGCCGGTGGCTTGAGGAATCCCATAGTTCCCTCCCTAGTCATGCCACACACCAACAGGGAGGCCATAAGAGGACGCGCCACTGACTGACGAGTGGAGGGGGCTAACGGTCGGACCCTGCACACCCGCCACTTCCCCCCCACCCAACAAGCCACTGATAACAGGGACTGGAGGTCCTTATCAATGTTTTGGTGGGAGAGGGAGGGTGTTGAACCACACCTGCTGCCCCCCTCCGCTCGCTACCGCAGACTGCAAAACCAACAAGGACGAGAGCCAGGAGCCAAGCCACAAATGCTCTCTACTCTTGAGCCAGAGAATCAAGCAACTCCCTAACCGTACAAGGTTGAGGCATTAAACCGAAGCAATCCAAAAGGAAACATGAGCTGGCCAAGGTTATTTAGTGGCAATGGAATCATCTCCTTCAGTCAGTCAATGAGTTATGAAAGCAATTTCAAAAAGGAACTGTCTACCCGTATTGTAGGCATATGATACAATTATTAAAGCGTATACTTCTGAGTCAACACATATCCATGGCGTTAATGACCAAAGGTTGACAGGCCATTAAAAAAAAGGCCTCTAAACGATTCAAATTTGTTCAATAATGAACATTATATTTTTATAGTAAAAATCCTGATATAATATATGATAAATATGACACAAATATTTATGTGTTACTGATTCATGCTTTCCAAAATGTTGGGAAACCTGAGGATAAAAATAGGATTCTGCTAAAATATATATCTATCTACAATGGACTCTAAGATAGACCCAGCAGAAGAAAATTACTTATATTAAATCATACTTCAAGGTGTCAGTAGTAATAAATAAATTTATATAATTATATAGCTTTAGTTTTTTCTTTAAGACATGTATATCTACATTGATATTGGCTACACCAGATAAATGAGGAAACACTGTAGCACCTCCCATTGAACTTGTTCTCTAATATCCTTTCGAACTTAATTGGGTCGACATTAATGAGCGTCCTTCTAGCTTCTAAGACGACAGATCAATTTCTCACAGAGAAGTAGTTTAGACACAACTTCTCGGTAATAGATAGTTAAGCGAATGAGTGAGATGCTTATGTGGAATGCGAATTGAAATGATCATTAGGAGTCTAAGCATGGCAGTAAGAAGGGCGATGAAGGGAAACGCTAACAAAAGCCAAAGGTAGGAAGGCCCTTCTGATTGCTGGGCAAGTTGTGGGGCAATGCTGGGATGTTTCTCGCTCCGTCGAGGGCCAGACAGCCTCCCGACGTGATCCCATTCCTGGGAAGTTAGGGTTTTGCAGAGATGGAGACAGATCGCACACCTGTCAGCACTGGGGGGCCGAATCGGCAATCTTTAACGCCTCATTCATCCCTCTTAAGCTCTGACACGACCCAAACCATTCATAAATACAGCTAATCACTGACCCCCAAACTTTTAAATACGATCAACGAATTTAGCGGCTTGCCCACTCGATTAAGTGCTAGTTATCACATTTTTAGGTCATCTGGTAAACATAATCCAAAATGCAGGTAAAAAATTATAGTAATAACCATAATTAATTGATGAAATGAAATTGCATTATTATACGAGTATTTATGGCATATAAGTCACATGCTTTCGTCATAAATATATATTTATAAAATTTTGGTTCATTGGTACATTCACTTGCAGTTTCTAATTAACATTTACTGTATTCTAATACTTGTTTATAATATATCTCCCCGTATTATAATGCTTTTTGTTACGAGGATTTTTTAATATGTCAATTATTAATATAAAATGATTTAACAAGATTAATTTCAAATATGAATTTGTTTCCTAATAAAAAATAAATTGTGCGTGTTACTTAAAAATTTAAAAAAGTAATAATTTTCCAATATAAAAATACTTCACAAATCCTAAAACCCGAACAGCATAACAAAGAATTCTTAGACTGATGGCATTCAATACTTGGATTTTATAAAACTAAAAGTATATGTTTTTGAAATACATACTTCTCGGCCAGTTAGAAATTTATACCTGAGAAATGCAGAGGAATTTAAAACCTGTTATTTTTTGTATTCTTGTATCACCCGATTGTGATGTTGGTGAAAAGGAAAGACTGGCGATTTCTATAGAATCGAACATTAGATAGTTGAAAAAGGAGGACGGGGGTCCCGCGTGGAGGAATCTCTTGCGAAGGTGACTTCATGAGTAAGCAGAGGGGAATGGACACGTTCTTTCTTGTTTGTGTACTCCCAGTGTACGGCCAATGTTACATACCTTCAAAATAGATACTCAGTAATGTAGATAAATCTTAATGCACATATATTTAAAAAAAAAAAGTTCTCAATAACTGTCACAAAAAGCATTCCTTTGGGAAGCAAAAGTTATACTTTTAACAGGTAAAAAAAAAAAAAATTACACAAATTTTAATCTAGGATCAAAGCTGCGCACTTAACAGAAAATAGAAAAAATAATGGTTATCAGTGCATGATATAAACATAACAACATTAAGTCACTATCATTACTAGGTTAGCAAACTTGTTTCGCGGAACTTCCATGAAGATGATTAAGTTCTTAACAATACAAGTTTACAGCTTCCTCCGGTAGGGAACTAATCAAAATAACTAAGCAGATTACACAAGTTTCGTTCAATAAAGATGAACATAGATGAGGGCAAATTAATGAAATTAACTTGAATTTACAGTCTGGAGAAAGTAAGGGAAAAAATGGAAAGGGCAAAATGAAAGAAAGGTAGTTAAAGCCAGTTAGGTAAAACAGTCTGAAAGGGAGGGGTTTGGGAACAGTTTTTAGAATTACATTCTTAAATAGCTTCATTAATACGCGTTTTCGTAAAAAAAGTTGTTTTACAACACAAATAATAAGGAATATAAGGGCATAAATTCAAATTGTTTTTCTTCTAAACCTCCTGTAACTTTCAACCAATTTCGGCCAAAAATTATCTCATGCAGTAATCTGTTGATCTGGCTTCAATATGTTGAAAATAAGGTGGCAGGCCCAGGTCACTTAAAGACAAATGGAGAAAGGTAGGGGGGGGGGGAGAGAGAGAGAGTGTGTGAGAGAGAGAGGGAGGGAGAGAGAGAGGGGGTGTGAGAGGGCGTAAACATTTCATTTTATGTAAGGGAGACCCGGGTGGGGATAAATATAAAAGTCAGATATATAAAATACGGGGGGAGGGGGGCAGACTTGTGTTTTTGACGGGAGAAGACAACTCCACAATTTCACTTTTCGCTTTCTCGGAGAGCCGTTCATTACCAGTCTTCGATTGGGACAGCTTGATTGGCGAGCCACAGCTTATCGGCATAGGGGTCTTAACCAATGCGCGGTGGCTTGCCTTGCAATATCTTATGAAATAATAGGTATCTGGATAAGATATTATTTAACATATAAAGAAATAGGTAGAATTAATAAATATGATAAAGTTTACACAAATTCTAGGTTCCTACTGTGTTATATTAAAATGATTGTGCACCTATTTGAGACGACACTTTACCCTAAAATTAGGCCTAAAATTTTTCCCCTTATCAGCTGATGTTATATTGGATTTGGAATTTTATTACTTAATTAAACATAGGTATTTTAAAATTTATACCTCTTATAATGCCAAAATGTAAACATCCAATTCAGTAAAAAATATAAAATAAAATAATAGTTCAATCAAAATAATTCTTGAAAATAAGAGATATGAAAAAGTAGGTTCAGAGAATACTCCCTATTTTGTTTATTTAATATATCTATTTAGGGGAACTATTTAGCGTTAGCCGCTCTATTTTAGTGATCTACATTGAGTAGATTTCTTGATAAATACCTGCCAAGGGCAGGACTCGAATTTTTTTCTCAGGAATTTCACTCAGGTCCCTCGGGCTGAGCCAGTGCCCCCGAATATTAAAAGTTAACTCCTAAAACTGATACAGCTTATTGGATTAAGCTGAAATAACAATTTAGCAACTTAAATTTTCGTTTTATTAATAATGATAATAAAATTTGGTAATGCAGAATAAAAAAATATAAGGGAGTAAAACTGTTTAAAAGTAGAATTTAATATACATATATATCTCTTTTTTTAAATCTGAAACTTATATATCAGAAAGTAAATAAAAAATTGTTTGTCCGAGTTATCACCAATATCAATTTTGGATTCTAATTACCCTCATTCTTGATACGAACACGCTAAAGGATTAAAGGTTTGAAGAATTTAAACTTGTCAAACTCACATACATAACACATTTTTTTGGTTTAAACTCAGATTCCTATACATTCGCCCAATCTCTGGAGCCTACCATGTTCGTTTAGCCTCATAGAAATGTTCAGCAACCAGTTTTAGGTGGGCACCAGAATTAAAAAGTAATGAAAATTTTGAACTGTTTTTACAATATCATACCAATAGATAAAAAGTGCAAAATATGAAATGTATCCCGTAAAATTTTATATAACTGATATATTTAATTCCTGAATGTGGGGTTTACATTTAGTACGACGAATACTAAAAATAAAGGAATTGTTTTTTTTTTATAGCTTGAAGAACAATTCGTAATTTCCTTTTGCAATTCATATGGATAACAGAATTTCGCATATAATGGAGTTTTTGTTAATGCAAGCTTTGGGATGGGAAATTTGGAAGTTAATATTAGGAATCAGTTTTCCATTATTTTTATTTGTAGAAAGTAGAATTTAATATCAAGAAAGTATCCATTTCAATTTCATAGCCCCTATCGACATTAATCTTTTTATCTATTAGTTATGTTTAAATAAAATTAAAAAAAAAAAAATCTCCATAAGGCGTAAGTTCCGTTTAACGCCTGTCTGAAATTCCATATCGCATTACTGTTGTACGTATGTCCTACTCTCCAGTTTCTTACATTTCTTCCTTTTTTTCCCCTTATCAGCTGATATGACAGGCTTGAATAAACATTTAAAACGCCTCAATTAGGGGCATTGTAGACATTCTTCATTGGCACCCTAATATCACTCTTATTTTTGTGTATTTATTTATTGTATCCGTCATCAAATTACAAGATGTTAGGTAACATAATGTAATAAATAAAGATTTATTAAAAATTTTTTTTTTTGTATTCTTTCGACTTCTTATTACACATAGGCATAAATATATAATAATAATCAGGTATCAATGAAGAAAAACTATTTTATGTACATGTATATATAAAAATATACAGAAAACGAAGCACTCGCGGATGCGATGTATGTAATAAATTATAACAGGAGTAAGAAAGAGTGTAGTGAACACGAAAAAATAATAAATTTACAAGATGATATCAGTTGGGTTCCCCAACTAAAATCATCTAAGAATAATATCTACGGTAAAAAAAACTCTCCTATAAATTTACAAGGAGTATTTAAATTTTTGGGGAGACTTTTTAGAGGAGTGAAGAGAAACCACAAATATATATGCATTTNTATATATATATTAGTATATTTGCTTTTCGGCTGTGTTTAATAATTTTCTGTATGGAATTGAAATATTTTTAAGGTAAATGTGGTTGTTATCACTGAAAAATAATTTTAACAGTACATTAAATTAGTTGTTTTTTTTTCTTCAAAAATATAGATAATTTTATTAGAACTAAACCTTTTAAGTATGAGACTTCAAATATGAATGGTTTAATGTAATATATTGCATATTTTAACAATTAGTTTAAAATGTTTGATTGCTTTAAATCAAAATTTGTGTTATGCTTTATATACTGTTTAATATAAGCATTTAATTATTAATAAATTACTTAAAATATGACATGATTTATGTGACGGTATGATGATTAGAGAAGGTGGGGAGACGAATCAATATAACAAGAATCGCATTAAAAACTTAACTTAGTAACATTTATTTTCCCCAGAAATTCTAGTACAAAGTGAAATGAACACGTCAAGTTCGGATCTCCCTCTATAATTACAACTACCAGGGATTATTTACAAAATATTTAAAAATGAGCCATTAGACACTCATAAGTAATAGCTGTTTATACGTCAACAGATGAGAAATCTCAATAGACTTCTAACTGCATGCGTATAAAATATATATAAACAAGTCAAACTTCCATATAAAGGGAAATAAAAGAAATAAATAAAAAAAGCCCGTCACACAGGATCGCTGAGTAATCTATGTTTCATTAAGATATA